>JAHZNE010007108.1:0-15277 GCA_027744055.1 Callyntrura sp. NNG-2020 | reverse complement strand
CCGAAGGGTACATTAATCTGTGCCCATTGGGATAGAGGATCATGTGTCTTGCCTCTCGACTGACTGATTGTCAACATGCACACAAGCCCCTTTTTTGTAAATCCGTACACATATTATACGTTGTTATATAAACATACTTTTTGCCAAAGAGAGCGTAAAATATTTTATGGCATATTTCAATAGTTTTGAATGTTTCATCCTTTTTTAATCTAGCCTAAGAACACTTACCGACATTCTCAGAGAGGCAGACAAGACGGTATCAATGATAGATACATCTATGAATAAGTCAATATAATAAAATGTTTCTCTTTGAACTTCATTCACCGTCGTCACTGAGCAGTGATATTTTGAAATTTTTCTACATAAAAATAACGCTTTCGTGTACAACACGAACGATATACATCGATATGTATTCTGTTTTTAGAACATTTGAATAGTCAACAACAAAATCATTATTTCACGTCAGTTTACAGAATCCCATTTCTCTACTACTGCATACAGTACATGTTCCACATGATGCGGTTTGGCTGGAACTACGAAAAATTAGGAATTCTACGAATAAAATTAGAGATAGATACAAAAAACGACCGTCGGTTTACACAATTACTTGTGATGTTCACTACCATTTCATAAAAATATTTCCCTTCAGTAAATATAATTAAACTAATAGCCACAAAGTATTCCAAGATGAATTGTATTTCGGTACGGATTCTACCCTGATACATGTTTATTTTATGTTTGTAGAACGGCAAATAGGTGATATATGTTTATTAAGGAACACTTTGAACACCGAATAAAATACCCTTTCACTTCCATGAATATGTATTCCATGTAGAGGCAGACAGAAAGCAGGAAATGAGAGTTACGGCGAAAACTCCCTCCTCTATCGTCGAGATTACATGTTCCTCTTTTATGTATTTACTCAACCAGCGCATATGTGTTATTACTACGGGTAGCTGAAACCCTTTCCACTGAAAGCCTTGCTCGTCCGTCTGTCCCTAGAGCACACTCTCAGATATTACCAAATTTGGTACATAATGTGATGATTGAAGATGATGATGATGTACGTACACTATTGATTTTGAGAGTAACCAACCGGTCAATTTCATGGTAGCAGGTGTGCTGTGCAGTAGTTTTATTCTAGAGCTTCGTTACGAACGCAACATTGCCATGTTTTTTTTTATTTAGAAAATTAGATATGCTGCATTATGACGCAGAAGAATTGTCAAAAACAAAAAAAACACAGAAATTCAAGAAATATGGTAATTTCCATATCGACGATTTAATTTTGATACTAGTCGTAATACAAATGCATTAATAAAACTCAAAATCAAACAAACAACCTCGCAACGATATACTTTTAATATTTTAACTCAACACTTGTGATGTAAGTATACGAAAGAAAATTATACTATTTCTATAGTCACTGAAGATTCGTTAAACATCTACACTAACCCACCCGAATTCATAGGCTACGTTGTGAGTAGAAATTCACCAGATTAAATAGTGATGATTCAGGGAGCCAGTTGTTGACTTCTTCAAGCGTCCCATCACCAACTGAATGACATATGGGTTGTTGTGAATAGCATGTAAATTGTATTAAAATTGTATGTGTCTGACGCAAAAGCATATTGATGTAATTATGGTAATATGATATATCTCGTTACACTTCGCCATACGTCCATAATGAGCTATTTAAGTGTTTACAACCCGAATATCGCGAAGCTAAAATGTCCACTTGCAACCCACGGGCAGCACGTATTCGTTTTAGCATAGGAGTGTCTCGTACCAAAAACGAAGTTAGCGCGATTGTTCAAATCTAAATTGTTCATGCACTCATCCTAGCTATCCCTTTTAATTGTATCCTATCATTTCCTTTCCCATCCCCTTGCCACTCCCTTACCGCAAAACTAGTGTAAACAGAGTTTATGTTGTCTTTTATTCTCTGCGGTATGCATATTACGTCGGTACAGTATGTATAGCTCAAAGACATCCTGTTGACTATATGAACATATTATGCCTTCAGATTCATTTAATACCCACATCATATTTTAGATACGCTCACTACTCACCCACTCAAGTACAGAGTTGAAAGTAGTTACTATAAGTGTATGCGTGTTTCATCATGGTTTACAAAACTGTAACAAAAACAGCCTCCTGTCTAACTGTGAGGCTGTCTACTTTCTACTATTGCCAATACTATTGCACCACCCCTTGAAAAAAAATTCCCAGAGGATCACAAGCTGTCAGACTGAGGTTGATGCTGCTGTTCTACCCCGGTCTCTTTCTTCTTCTTCTTGTCTATAATATGTGATTACATGAGATCTCTCTCCTGATGACGGTGCGGTACAGCAACGCAAGACGATGACGACGATGATTATATGATGTATGCTTAAATATAGATAGAGAATAAAAAAGAGAGAAAGACCGGTTTAAAATCTAAAGTGTCTGCTACCACAAGATAATAACGGTAATGGGAATGAGACTAGTGATGATGATGGTGGCGGTGGTGGTAGTAGTAGTAGCTCGCTGTGCGGTGATGGTACAGCGGTGAAAGCAAGTCAACCATCACAGCGTCAGCAAATAATAAATGTTGGATCACATCATCATTTTCGTGTACATATATCGCATTATTTGTATTCTGCCGTAAGTACTCCACTATGCTACTTCTATCATCATAACAGTATTTAACTAAGCTTTCCCCATGTATTTTCTTTTCAGAGGAGCTACGCCACAATGACTACTGTATTTTGTATTGCCCGAATTTTTAAAATAAATAGGAACCCGTCCTTCTTTCTTCTGACTGCATGGAATACACATGTTATATATGTAAGCATGGAGGTACCACTAACGACGACACGACGGTTGTGCAGAAGAACTGTAAACATGCCGTTTAATGATGATGAAAAATAAAAGGGAGAAAGAGAGAGAGAGTGGGAGAGAGAAAAACGGCAAGTCTCTGTTTGAAATGAATTCCATATTTATTTCAATTTCATAAAATGCTTTATACGTCTTTGTGTATCTTCTCTCTTGGTGTGTGTTACACCACGACGACTACTACGTACACGAAATGTTTAATGCGAACCCACCAAAAGGAACATTGTTAGGTGTACATACACGACACTGTCATCACGTTGAGGGTTTTTCACTCAATCAAACATAAATTGAGAACGTCCACTGAGCAATCCTGTCAGTCATCTTTAATCACTTGCACTGCTAACAGCTGACAGTGACAACTGAAATAAAATAACTGATATAAACAAGTCAGAAGAAAGCGAAGGCTAATGAAGCCACTATACGGGGTCCGTCACTTTTGACTGGCTGTCGTTTGACACGGTTAAATGGAAGTAAAAATTCATTTATCTCGTTAACGGGTGTAGGAAAGGGAAGAAAAGGAATGAGGAGTCATTAACCATTTGATTTACATTTTTGTTGGCTGCGCAAAACGAGGAACAATTTATTTATGGGGCTGTCATTAATGTTTTTATCCGTGGCTCCGGTGTCCGACAGTGATATCCAACGAAGTGACAGACAGGTGTGCATACAGTTAGCACATGGTTTCATACGAGGGGAAAGTAACACCAAGTCATCAGTCACTTTTTCTCTCCCATTTTCGTGCACCATATAAATTATAAACTGTTGCGTGTCAAGTGGACGCCGAAGTGGTGACTACTTTAAGTGGTTGTAGTTTAATTTGAATAAATGAATGCATGTTTTGACAAGAAAGCTAGCTGTATCAAATACTGAACAAAAACCGCATCAAACGCGTCAGTATAGCTGCTGAGTTTCCAGAAGAGACGTTTTCTAATTTAAGAACTGCAACGAAGGGTAACTACATACTCGTGTTTATAAACTTTCTTCCAAGTTGTGTAGTATATTATGGATTCTGCTATGGATCTGTCGTTAAGAAATTCGACTTCTCCGTCTACGTTAGTGGTGAGTCCAGCCATGAAATCACCTTCATCAACTGCAAACCTGCCAGTACCAAATAGCTCTGGAGTTCGAATTGTCAGACCTATCCCTAGACCACCATGGTCCATAGTTTGGTACCAAAATCTTTGGTCTGTTTCATCAACGTCCGACCAATATGCAAGCAAAAGTGAAAGTGGTGAAAATAGTAAAACTAAACCCATGCTTTGCACAAATGAACGTTCATCATTTTCTGTTCTTAACAATCTAAGTATAAATACGGTTAATAGTTGTGTCAGTGCCAGTAACTTTCCGTATACCACTCAAGACGACCAGAACCAGCATTCAGTAGTGCCATTCTCAACTGATAAGTTCTACACATCAAAGCCAGTGAATGAACCAGTGCAACTGGCCACATTGAAACCCCTTTTTGAGCAAGATAAATTTACTGGACCTACATTTTCTTACGAATCACATTTTAACGACCAAGACTCATGTCAAAATGAGTACATTACTGAGGGCGAGAGTGACTCTGACAATTCTGAAAACATCGTCGTGACCACAAGTCCTCGTTTCTCAACTGGTATTGAGCGGGCCGGCTTAAAGCAGTAAATTAATTTACATATCAGCTATTCATTTAAATTAATACGTAATATAATATTTATCTCTAAAACTCAAATTTGTAATAAATCAGATCACCGGCATCATGTTCCCTCGACAAATCAGAATTGTCGGACTCAATTTTGCGAGTTCGTCAGCACCAAAAACCAAATCAGACGCCTATGGTTCTGGACATTGCCTGCTGCGATGGACCTGTGCAGTTCAAAAGGATTTCAAATCCAAACTTTGCATTGACCGTGGAACACAATGAGGTAACCACCCCATCCATTCAAGGGAAATGTTTTACAACACCCTTTGAAAAAAGTGTAGATCGAGACGAACAGCACCAACAACATGAAGAACATGATAACGAAATGAGTTCTACTTTAGCCAGTTCTGCCGTGGATCAAGGGAACCTATCTCAACCACCGCACCATTCCAACACTGTAGATATCGGAGGTGCAGACTCCAGTCTCACTGGAATGAGTGCTGATAGTGCTGCGATTGTTGCGACACACAAGAGCTATTTGTGCATTTATTGCAATCAAAGTTTCAAAAGCCTGTTCTGTTATCAGAAGCACAAAAAGCGCCACCTCAACCCCGTCTCAGTGGATATAACTACCACTACAGCTAATTCAACAAGTTATCGCGGTAGTAGCAGTGGTAGTGGTGGTACTAGTACTAATAATAAGAAAGTTAATATGGGCGAAATCAATTCTGGTGGATATGGGAGCGGGGGTGGTGGTGGTGGTGGAGTTATTGGAACCATTCCAGAAAATGCCAAGGCCAAAACGAAAGATTTGAACGTTCAATTTTTTCCCTGTAAAAAGTGCGGATGTAAATTTCCCAGCTACTATTTTGTACACAAACACAGAAAAATTTGTCATTGAACATTGAACTAGGAATACAGCATTACATTGCTAAGTACATTACTACGCTTTAAAGTAATGCGGGTGTAATATGAATATTTAATAATAATAATAATAATAATAATAATAATAATAATAATAATAATAATAACAAATAAATAAATAAATAAACAACACAAAAACCAATTGTGTAATGCCAATTAAATAAAGGTGTAATAATTTTTAATTGCCACTTAAAGCGCTCATGCTGCTTTCTGCAATTACTGGTGTGGGTGTATAGATTTAATGTACACATATGTTTATGAATAAACACAGACGCCAAGTTGAATAACCGTCATTTATGACGGAGGACAATGGTACAGGTATTATGTTATTAAGTTATGTAATTCGTAATTACGTATTGGGTTTGTTTGGATTTTAACGAAAACAAACAATAAATATATTTGTGTTGTAATGCAGTAATTGTGTTGTGTGGAGACGAATTTCACTTCATATCTGCCGCATTTGCTAGAAACGTAGTTGCCCTATACCTCTAAAGTACAACAATAAGCCATTTCCATGCCAGACCATGCCACTTTCAAAGAAAATTTAAAAAATTGACTACCAATCTAGATATTAGATGTGTTATGTTAATCATTTCAATCAACGACATATTTATATTAGATCTATTATTAGATTTAGACCAGGAATCTATAAACGAATAAAGATACTGATATACAGTCCACAGTAGTAGTAGTACTACAAAAAGTAGAAAGATTCATCCTGTCAATATACGCATAAATATAGATTATATTTATTATATATTGGTTAAAAACGTAATGGAATATTGATAAATATGACAATCATTTAAAAAACAAATAAAGATACAGATATGCACCACATCTTAAAGACGGCGACAAAGTTCTGGTTTTCTTGTTTGAGGTATATGTTAACCCCTACATTTACAGTAAATAAGATATTTGCATTAAAGTATGTTGTGAACGAAGAATTGTGAAAAAATATATATGTGTATGGTAAAACTACAAAAATGTACATTTATACACAAGTAAAAGTCAACAACGCAACTAATAAATTGCACTATTGCTGTGTCACCTACTTGTGTGGGGTAAAGTGCTTCATATAAGAAGGATCATGATCCGCTTAGTTTTGCGATTTCCCCACGTTACGCATTGTTGTATACAAAATGCATTACGTACTTTTTCAGTTTCCCAGTTCCCTCGGTTTACGCAATAGAGGAGTGAAAACCAACATAGCAGAAGAAAAGCCAAAAAATGACCAACTGAAAATTGAGCGGGCGTGTGAGGTTACTGCCATTTTAATTATTCGACTTTAATTGTAAATTGTAAACACAACCAAGAGTTGTGCTCTATGATTTATGAGAGTTCCCTGTGCACACCGAATTACCCAATGACATTAAGTATAATTTATTATAAGTAAGTTTTACTCGTTTCTCAATTCAATAGCTTCATTTTTCCAGACTACTGCGACTCATCACAGGAGTACAAACCCACTGAAAATGGTGGGGAAACTTTAACTACGACTGCTATTTGTTTTCTGAGTTGAAGCAGATACGATAATAAATACCTACCTAACTACTAAGTACGACGTCAGCATTTCTTTGATTTTTATATAGGATGTTGATGTGTATAGATATAAAGTATGTATATGTGCATTCTTCATACATCCGAAGTATATATTATTTAAGTATATGGATATGTACCTATGTACTAGTATATTCTCCCCCCGAGCGTAAAATTAATGGTGTATGCAAATTTGTATTTGTTCGATTTTATGCACTATGCATATGTACGATAATTAGCATTATTATTATTATAAATTATTGATTATCTTTGGTTTTCTACGATGAGCGCAGAAAACGACACTAGTTACTTATCTACTAATTCAAATTCAAAGCAACACATCTGGAAGTTTAAAATCTCTATCAAAATTGAACGTACTTTTATTGAGAGTACACACTGATAAATATCCTGCTGCGTTTATTATTATTAGAATGTTTTGGTCATATTCACACAATATAGCACAGCGCTTGATATAGTCTTCTTCATGAGCGAGATTGAGTTTTATCTTTACAAAGATCATGCGATTATAGTAAAAGTTGTACATACCAGTGTATGGTTCGTTCTCGTCGTCAGTACTGTCCATTTCATTGTGCAAGGCGTCCTTGCTCTCGTCCTTTCGACTTTTGCCTTTCGTCTTCACAATAAACTCACTGAAATGAATACATAGTAACAGTTTAGTCAAATGATTACAGAGAAGAAACCATATTTCCAGCGTCCGAAGCAGACTAATTTATGGTGAAAAAAGGAATGCTCTATTCAAATTATTTATTTCGACGTATCGCACCTGCTACTGCAGTATAGTAATGTTGTGAGTAATTACGGTGCGATAAGGAAATTACAAAAGATACGTATGAAAAAAGATCATTTTTACTACAGCCAATTATGGAACGTTAACCTTTAAAACCGTTATATGTGGGAGACGTAAATAATGAAGCATTGAACTTTTTTTCTTACCTTGATGGACCAGAAGTTGGGATGGAATGGGCAGAATTTTCCGCAGCTGCCGGAGCACTGGGCACTGCACCACTACCACCACTAGCACTGCTATTAGACTGATTATTCCCAGTCAAGTTGTTATGACTATTATTACCATTACTACTATTAGTACTATTTCCAGCATTGGAACCACTGTTGCCACTGGGAGCGGCTGACGCCACCGTGGACGAAACGTTATTACTCTCGACACTTCCATTGTTGGAGCCACTATTATTATTATTATTATTATTATTATTATTATTAGTATTAGTTATGCTAATACTAATACTATTACCATTACCACCACTAGTACTAGTAGGTCCACTATTTGTCGTCGTCGTTGATGGAGCACTATTTGAATTAGAGACTGCTGTAGTTAGCGACTGGGTTGTGGAGAAGGAAGAGATTGATGCTGTTGATATTGCAGATGTCGTTACTGTAGACGTTGTTGATGATGAATTAATTACTCCAGTGGAAGCAGATGTTGACGTTATAGGACCTGACACGGCTGCTGCAGCCGCTGATTGTTGTTCATTCTTCACTTGTTCCTTTTGACCGCGTGTGGTGACTCCGTTTGTTTCCTGTTTGATTGTAGTCATACCACTAACTCCAACTGAGCCAGCAGTTGCACTGTTGTTGGTAGCATTGTTCTGCTGATTTCTAGTTGATCTAGTTCGGGCACGATTTTTCCTCAAAAGTTGACGATAGTTTTGAGCTTTCTTACTAAGATAATAATATTGCACACAATCTGCAACGCTTTTACGCTCCAAGTACGATTTTATCATACTAAAATTCTTTGGATGCTGAAGGTACTTTTCCTGAAACACAGAAGAAAATTTAAGTTTAGCATTCGGAAATTAAACGCTATTCCATATTTAAATATTTATATTCCGGAATAAATCATAAATGCAATATATAAAACATGATGTAGATAAGGCAGCAAATTATTAAAAATACCTTCCGACGCGCCCAATCAGCACTCAGTTTAGCGTATGTCGTTGTTAAGTAATTCTCCCTCTTCTCTTTTTCTCGAATTTTATTCTTGAAATAGTCTTGAAGTTTAGTCTTGAGGCTGCCATATTTAACCTTATTTTCATGATAAACTGCCGTATCAGAAGGTTGATTATAAAGAGGAAGATCCACTTTCGGCCCGAGTTTGCTCAGGATTTGATGGGCCTCCTGTGCCTTCTTCCTGTTTTCGGCATAAATTATGTGCGGAAGGGAGCGGTTCATTGTTTCAGGTGCTGCAGCTGGCTCTTCAAGATCCCGTTCTGGCTGCGTGGCGGCTTCTTCTAACTCAACTTTCTTCTTCTTTAACTTTGCAATTTGACTCTCGGTTTTTGCTATTTCCCGGTCGAGACGAGCTAGTTGTTGCATCAAGTCCTCTTTCGTGGAACGCAGTGGAGACTCATCGCGCAAAGGTTCGGACGGCAGTGTAGGACTAATAGCTTCTACTTGTGGGTTATATGCAGGACCCTGTCAATGATCCAAGCATAACAGAAAAAATTGATATGAAATAGGTTGATCCAAACAACAATAATACATTATGAGCCCTGTGTACCAGCGCTTTACAATCCATGCAAACTATCACTTCGATACAAATGCAAGCAATGACTCCGCAGTTTCAACATAACAGAACAGTTTGCAAAGCGTTAGTGGATGTAGTCCCAGCTATCACATCATGACATTCATTGTTAAATGGTAAATAGAAAAAGAAAAATACTTACACTTCTCGCGCGATCTGTGTCTATCCGAAGTGGAAGATGTACATCTGGCTTGGAGTCACCTAACCTGAGCTTTTTACAAGGTGGACTTTCACTCATATTAGGTGCTACAATCTTACCCATTCCGCTACTTTCACCCCTGCGCATATAAAATACAGATGAAGAAATATCCCATTGTTAGATTTGCATGTATCGGAAACGATTATAGTCTACATCAAACAAAATAGTACATTCACATACCCATATGGTGGTCCCTGTGGAGATGGACGGTCAGGTCTGGGGGTCATGGGTGCAGAAGCAGGTGGAATGTTGTATTCTGTAGGTGGTGGTTGCGGTGGATGTAAAAGGGACATTCGATGAGGACGCGGACCACCCCTTTCCTCAGCGTTACGAAACGCTGACATTGCTGTTGAATTCACAGCGTTCATCTGCTGTTGTTGCTGCTGAGAATGTGAGGGCTGTTGTTGAGGCGGTGGTCCAGGTTGATAGGTCACAAACCGACCACTCCTGTCAAGTGCGGCAGCGGCCGCCGCCGCTGCCGCCGCATGTCCATGTTGGTCAACGGCACCACCTCTCCCGTACAAAGGTGACTGGGCCACAGTGTTCACTGGACCTGTTGACCTTGACGGCGGTTGTGGATTACCTTTGTACGACGAAGGACTCGCATCGATCCTATAAGATGGCATAATTTATCCAACAACCAACGAAAAATTATTTTTTCTCGAATCTCAGCAGTACCAATAGAAAAACAAAACGGTAACACTATATCACCTCATATTACTACTTAAATTATTAGTTTTCTACTACTTTTACTTTCAAATAGATAATCACTAAAAAAAATTATGGTCTCCGTCAACTTGAACTTTTTGGACTTTTCTCTTTTTTACATAAAAAGAAAAATGATCATTTTAAAAAATGAAATAAGGAATACGAAATTCTTTCAGAATTTTTCGTACATGATTTCCGACCCATTCATCATGTTTCAAGAGACGAATGTAAGGAGAGGTAATGATGAAGATACTGATTCACTGCTCGCAGCAGATGCTGCTAAGCGATACGGAGCTGGGGAGGAAGAAGACTTTCCTTTCCGACTTTTCGTAACAAGATTACTTTGTAAATTTTCTTCTCTGTTGAATAAAAACTGCTGTTCTAGCCGTTGAAATCGTAGCTGACGTCGTGATGATGACAGAAAATCCCTTCGTGACATTGAAGCACAGGTCATTGAAACCGGAGAATAGATTATGAAACACAGGTGAAAATCTTGCCAGATTTTTATACTACTTTATAGAGTGCAATCTTTCGTGCTTTCTATATAACTTCTGGAATTGTCCACGGGATCTTCTAGTTTCCACATGATGTTCGATTACATTGTTGAGTGCATCTGTTTTATATGTACAAATGCTCGGAAGCAAAATCGCTTTGAATCAAAATAGGTAGTAAATGTTTATTTTTTATTTCGACAGTTAAAAGAGTTATTATATTCACGTTTGGCGTTTAACTACAAACTGATGAAGGAGATACTGATGAACGCGGCGAACATGGACTTCCGGCTTTCTTGATATTTTTAAGTGAAGTAAAATACTGATGACTGACAACTGATAACTAGTAAATGCAAATTTGTCTTCGCCAAAGTAATTAGATAGATGGAAAAATTCGCCGGGTTCTAAAAATCCTTCTTCACTTAATACATGATTTTAGTGTAACTATGGAAAAAATGATTTTGAAACTTTCAAATCTAAAAAATTTGTCACTTCTTCAGAGAGACATTGAATTTTCACTACTTATTAAAGAAATTATTTTTCATTAACTGCTGACGATCAGAGCATCAGCACACGGACATAAATGAAAGTAATGAGCTGTGTAGAAATTAACCACTCAAGGACACCATAAATCGCCAAGAGAGGGAAAAGTTTCCTTCGTTCCCACAAAACAATTAATACAAGCCATAAATTCGCAGCAAGTATTAAAAGGTAGGGCTGGGCACCCGAGAAGTTTAATTTTAAGAAATGATTGTGATTGTTTCTTGGAGAAAGCGTGGAAACGCCACATAAAAGTAACTACACACAACCTATGTACTATGTGTAATACCAAGTTACGTATTCGTTATTAATTTTAAATTAATTCGATTAATAAAACCGAAGATTATTTTCTCCGAGAAACGAAACGACAACTGTAGTTATCACGTATGACGTATTACGAAGAAAATGCACGGTATATCCACGAACACCAAACAAATAATTATTCAAATTATTACAAAAGTTCCTTTCTTCTGACAACAATTTTGTTAAAACTAAAACACTGGTCGAAGAGAGCCTGGAGCAACCTCGCCCAAGAAGCGCGGACCAGATAATGAATACTTAAGATTGGAATTTAATTGGTGCCACTGACATGTTCACTATTGGTGTCAAAGAATCAACTTATTTGTTTTTCTAACAGTGTATCATAAAGCTCACTGTTGTGATGTAACAACAGTGTAGTTCATACTTCAGTCTCACGTCTCCAACCAAGAAAACGTCCTGTTCCTTAAATTCATTTATCCCCTAACTGTTCTTAGTTTTAGTTAAGTCTACTGCACAACTTTCCTCACAAAAACGTTAATATAGACATAGAAGCCGCATCATTGTTATCCGAGGTACTGTGATAAAATTTTACAATTGAGCACGTCACCAGATGTTACACTTTTATAATTTAATAGACATATCTGTTTTCACACGTAACGCCAGACATGGAAAAATTGAGAGTACGAACGAAGTTAATTGTCCCCTTGGTTTACAACAAAAATCCAGAGAGCCGCACAAAAATTCACACAGACACACACTCCACCTAGCATTTATTAACCTGATTATTTCTTTGCTAATGGCCAATGCTTTTATTTAACCAATAAAATACAATTTAAAAGAGAAATTAAAATATTCTGGAGGCCCGTGTTAGCGCTTCACTTGTGGTTTTAACTAAAACTTTCCGAAGAAATATTGCATTTCTACTATTTAATACTAAACCTCTCACTTTCATCTTCTGTCAAACATGCATCTATAATTCACTCACTCCCTGGTTTTAATGCACCACAATTATAAATGTCCTTCAACTTTTATTCTTTTCAAGTTCCGTCTCTCCTCTTCACCAGCCAAGTTCATTCCCCAGTCTCATTCACTTTTTTTACACGATCATTCAACTACATCACTGCGAAGCAAACAAACCAACGATGATGACAAATAGCAATAAAAATAATCACAAGGATAATGATGATTACGATAATAGTTGTAGTAGTCGTTGTAATAAATACACAATGTAATATTTAATTGTTTCAGTCAAGGAGGAAAAATAAATGAAATGTTACAATGGTGATGATGATACATTTTTGGAGGACTGTTCTCTCTCACTACAGCTACTACTGTGTGTACTGTACTCTCTAGTAGTATGTACTACTCGTCTCTCCTCTGGTCTCTTCTTCCTCTACAACAACCACTGACTCGCTTTCCTTCTCTCTCTCCCTTGCTTTCGTTTCGCATCAGCATCAAGAAGACACACGTAGACAGACGGAGAGTGTGTGTATGTGTGTGTGTGAGTGAGAGAGAGAGAGAGAGGAGGCTGATGAATGTAATAATGTCGATGCGATAGTTTGGGTTTTGGAGTTTGTTTTTTTGATTTTGCTTGACTACGGTGATGGTGGTGACGACGACGACGACGATGATATAATAATGATTAATGAGAAGGATTAGGTGGATGATTGTGTTAATCAATGAAGCAAAAAGGTGACAAATCTTTTTCTCTCCACGGTGGTAGTTCCTCCTGCTACTACTACTACGACACTAGTAAAATTAAGGTAGGACTGCGCTGCCATCATCCGGGAAATAATGTAAAATATTCTGAGTTGTCTTCGCAGAAACCAATTAAACAGCAACGGGAGAAGAAAAAAGGGAAAGACGATGATTACACGGCATAGGATAAAAAGGCTTAAAAATTTGCGGTAATATTGGCGACGATATGGAAGAGTTAACTACATTAAATTGTTAGTAGTGCGGATGAAAAGTTAATAATGTGGATACATTGTGGTGGTGGTAGTAGTGGTGGTAGCTGCTGTGTAGTTAGATTTTACAAAGAGAGGAAGGTCTTGGTGGCCGTCGATGATGTCTTGAATGAGGAGGACCGTGATGATGATGACGATTATAAATGACGATGTGTACAATATTTAAATATAATAGTGGTCTTTTTATTGTCTCTGTCTCTCTTCATATTATTATAGATTTGGTAGTACAAGTACAGTCGCTAGTCGCTACCCCATTATTTTTTTTATTATATAAAAGTTTTATACGTTCATACTCATCTCGGGAAAACAGCGCGATTATTATGACTTTGTAATTGCATTGTATGCATGTATCTGGTTAAGCTGGTCTTGGAATATATATCCCTTTATTTCTATAGCGACATATATTGTATATAAGTGTGTACATATATATATGCCCACGAAAAAATGTACATGGTACTTCTGATTGCCGAACGATATAAGCTTACGCTGCTGCTAGTTTATTATATAAAAAAGTGGCACGAAGTATTTTTGGTATTGTACTGTTTCGTATTATATAAAACCTACATCGTGAATCTTTCCAAGATGAGACCCCTGTCCAGTGTCCAGTCAATTTATTCTCTTCGCCTCTCTTTCTTCTCTCGTGGCTGCTGCTATATTGCTAAAAAAAATATGAATTGTAATTGTGTGTGTCGTGTGTTGTTATGACGATGATGATGATTATGAACGAACGCTATGCTGCTGCTGGCTGATATATTTTAAGTTTCCATGATGATCATGATGTTAACATTACCATTATTCCATCCATATAGATAGGCAGTCACACACACACAAAACACACTTCTTGTCTTTTTTCTTATTCCTACAGTAATGTTATACTTCACAAATCACAATATCCCGGTCGCTCTAGCCAAAGAGGAGTTTTTTCGTCTCCCTCTCTCTCTCTCTCTCCTTCGTTCTTGCTGCTGCTGAAAACGAAGTTTAACATAAAAGAAGAGCAAGAAGTAAGAAAGAAGAAACAAATGAGAGAAGAATAAAAGTATGTCTATGTGAAAAAAAGAGTCCGTTGAACTCTTCCACAGGCCGAGGGTGGTCAGGATCGTCTCACTGACTCAGAGAGAAAGAGAGACGAACTTGGTAAAGTACACGGTTATAAAGTTTTACAATAATATAACAACATCATGATCATCAAAGAAGGATGATGATCATGACGATGAGATGTTCTCTTCTCTCTCACTGTTATTCTTTCTACATGTGTGTTTTTTTCTGACACAAGTTTCAGCAGAGAGAGAGAGAAGTGTTCTCTGAAAAGTTATATAGTCTTCCTTTTCATAATGATGAAAAACGCTTCACATCACCACACCACTACCACCACTGGCATGATGCCACCCCTCTGAACAATTTGCAGTGGCCTCGACCATTTTTTTCTTGCTCTTGCTTCTCGATTGCTTGCTGGCTGGCTGTGCTTATTCCCCTGTTCATGTTCTCCTCCTGCTACAATGACGACGAGGATGATGATGATGGTGATGCCCTTATAACTAACAAGTAAAGGCATTCAACGACTACACCGGGAATGAGCCAAATTTGGTACTGCAG
>JAHZNE010007107.1:0-25595 GCA_027744055.1 Callyntrura sp. NNG-2020 | reverse complement strand
CTCTGACAAAAAAAAGTTGGTAAAACGGCTTATGGCACAAGAAAGGAAACGACTAGCCGTCTAGATAAAACACCAGAGGGGCAGAGGAAAGATGTGAAGAAAGGAGATGACCTTTTATAAAAATTTTCTAAGTGATACTTTAAGAAACTATTGGGTTATTACTACCACTGAAATGGTTACCTATCCATGGGATCGGATGGAACGTTTATTACACGCGTTTTGCTCTAATGCGATGTGCAGGTAGACTAGTCCTGTAGTATTGGGTGCTGATAGAAACACACACCTTTCTTTTCAACGGCGCCTCCCATAACTCGTAAATGTAATAACGGTTGCAATCACTGCTGGGTTCACGATAGCGATAAGATGACACTGTCTCTCTACAGGGCATTACTAACTTACAACGAGAACAGCTGTGTGGTACAAAAAAAGCTGAATTGGGCTTGTACAACTATGTACTTTCAAAATGACAACAGGAATGAAATGACTTTTTAAAGCCTACTTAGATAACAGGTATAAAGGAAGACAACACACCCTTGCCTATACAGACTGGCTGGCTACTGCTCCGGACAAAAATATCATTTTTCTTAGGAAACGTGTCAAGATTATGTCGATAGAAAAAATTACTAATACCTGCTAACGGTTCCGTTCTCGTTTGACAAGGGAAAGTCTTGTGCCCCTGAAACCTTTTCCCTTTCTAAGACCATGTCGTCGTCGTAAAGAAATAGTTACGACGGGAAGGGAAAGGCAAACTACGCTGTAGGTAGGGTAATATGGATTGGGTAAGCTGTTTTTGATAATAGGGCACAACTTTGGTGGGTAACAACACTGACAACATATCGTTACTTGCTAACTATGTATACTTTATAATGTATATGTTTCCTCCTCGTAGTATTCCAGCAGCAGGCATGCCCGCAATACAAACGTGTATCGTTTCCTATCCAGTAAAAAGTGAAATCATGCAGGTGCTTTATGAATGGAACTGGGAGCAAGTTGAAACACTTTGTTTGAGTACTTTTTTTTAGCTGAGCAAGTCTGAAAACATGGCTTGTTAGTTTGCAATGAAACCACAGCATTGAAAATGCTCAACGTTGTAGTGATCGTCTGGTGACACATTTCCGTGACCATTTCGTAGTTTATACAAATTCATACATGCTCCTTTAGCCAATGGGCCGGCAAAGTTGCCCATTTTTACATTCCATTTCCTACCAATTTTGGATGGAGTATTATCAGAACTTTGACTCGCTCAATTTTTCGTTTGTTTGTGTAATACTGTAGTTTACCTTCTACATTTCTATATACACTGTCTCTCCATTAAAATATGTACAAGCACCCACCATGCACACAACAAGCGAAAGAAAAATTGTTCCAACTATGTGGAAGGTGGTTGCTTTGTAAAGCACCCTAGGGAACCCCGAGGAGCACACACACACACACACATGCAATAGGAATTATAGTAACGTATGCACGTATATGCATGTTTTTCTCCTTTTTCGCCTGGCTGTATCAATATTCTTACATCAACATATCATGATGCTTATGTAATATTCATAAGTCTATTGAAGACAAGGGAGGTTGAGGTGAGGCGGAGAAGTATCTTGTTGCACGGACAGAGAGAGAGAGAGAGAGGAAGAGAGATATGAGTTTACAATCACATTGCATTGTAAGGAAAATACTGCTACCCAAAGCTTTATGCTACTTTGTTGTTTGCTGTTTTCTGTTTTGCTTGTTTCTTAAAAGAAGCTAGTAGTAGTAGATGAAGCATACACGGAAGAAGTGATAAATATGGCTGTGATAGTGCGGCTCATGCATACGAAATGAAGAATCATGCTTACATCTCGAGAATACAAAATAACAACCCAAAAATAAATGAAGTCGAAAGATGCACACCGTTCCTGCTTGCTGGCTGCCGACACGGCACCGCAACGCTGTGTGCTGTCGAAAGCTAAAAGGAGATCAGCATGTACGATATTGGTAACAGGAGCAAGTTTTATTTCCAACGTATCTCGAATCGAGCATTGTTTCCTCTGCACAATGTCAGCAGAACACGAGTACTGGAATAATACACGTAATTGCCACCGAAAACTATAAGGGGCGTTTTGCATATTTGTGGAAGCCATTTAGTTATGATTTACAAGGTGGGCAGGTATTGGCTTAGGAGAGAAAAAAGTCCCATTGAAATGACATGTAATCAACGTATTTTTCTGCATCTGCACCGTTCTGCATCATTGGTCCGTTTCCAGTAATTAGGTTCTTTCTACGGTGTGTGTGTATGTGACAAGATACCTGGAACGAGGAAGGCCGTAATTTTAATGTGCTTTGTATATTACTAACTATTACCGCTGCAGTTTGGGAAAGGAAGCTGCCAACTTCATTTTCTACTCCATTACTACCCGGTATCCGGAGAAAGGCTTCCCTTCTCTCCGCTCCCTTTTTTCATCCAGTCGGTGCTGCAGTGCATTTTTAAAAGGATTTTTCTCAATCCTGTCGACTTGAGGAAGACCCATAAATGCTCCACCGTCGCCGTAAAAAGGGTTTCTCATGATGGTGGTAAATTGTGTGAGCTTGAGAGCACATTAACGGTAGCTTAACAGGAGTTGGAGTGATGATAGTGGAGTAGGTGGGACACCAAAAGTCTTGGGACTTTGCGAGGAACAAAGGAAGAAAACAAGAGAAAGCTGTTGTGTAAAGATTTTTTACCGACAAGGGAAAAGACACTGAATTTACAAAATAGTGTTAAGCTCTACAACTGTAAGTATCAATGTGTCCTGCTACGTGTATTAATATACTTTGAAATATTACACCCACCTCACCTCATGAAGAAGGTGTGCGTTGTAGCCCATTACCTGGAAATCGTTCAAACCTGAAAAGTTAGGTTTCGAGGGCAAAATATATTGCTTGGGCAGATCCAGTCCATAAAAATTCAGCATGTTCCTTGGAAATTTATATGCTTGCTATATCTTATAAAAGAAGGTGGGGTATATACGCGTAATGGGGGCGCGGGAGCAATTTACCACTTTATTAATACTGTTGTGTAATCATGTATGCACCAAGGTACTTTTTTCGCAGAAGTCTTCTGACTCAGAATATCAATGTGAATGTGGGAGTTACTTTCCATCAAAACGTGACTACCAAAAGCCATTCACAGGTAGACACCAGCGAGTACATCAGGTGCAATTTATTTGGGTTCTTCAAACACGATTTGGGATCCTGAAATAGTAACAGTCACGCCAGGTCTACATGTGTGCCACCACCGTGTTGGCTAGTTTTTTCGGCACAAAAAGGAAATAGCAGCGGCACAAATGATAAAAAACATGAAAAGAGAAAGTTTTCAATTGGAAATCCAAATCCAAGTGAAATTAAATTCTCTGCATGGAACCTATATATACAAGGACAGACACACTATTTGAAAAAATAGCCTCCAAATCTTTGGTAAAATCTCCAGTTTACAGAATTGGTTGTAACATAATCAAATAATACTTTTGCTTTATCAGAAGCATTATCAATGTTTACAGTCTGCAGTTCATGTTACAAAGCTTTATAAAAAATGTGCTTTCGGCCAGTTCCAGCTAAAAGTTATTTCCTGTTCTTTTTTTCTGGAACAGTGAGGTACCCACACACACATACACATTACTGGTAAAAATCTAACATAACGAGATACATCCTTCTCCAACGTAGTAGCTTTGCTGTGATAACAGTGATAATCACAGTTCGTTTGTGCAAAAGTATGTTGGCAATTCCGCCCAACTCACCCCGATCTGATTTCTAACAATTTGTTTTGCCCAAAAGTACTTAATGCTTGGACTGTCAGAGGGAAAACTTGCATGTGGATCCACTACTACTGTAGTGTTTCTCTTCCCGCTTTTTTTTTGAAAATATGTAAAGTTTGAAAGTTAAAACTCCACTGTGCCTCTTATTGTGGTTACTCACAGAATATAATGTAAGATAATGGCATAGTTTCTCACAAGAGAAGTGTATGTGTGTGTTTGTACAGGGAAGAGTGGGATGCATCTCGAGATCTAAATTGTTTTCTCAGACATCTCAGGAATTCATGAGCCTGGAGGCTGGAAAATTCATGAGGAAGATCAGCAAAGCAGATACCGCAGCGGTGCAATGTTGTGCCCTCTACGACACTGCAAAAGAGGAAATCCTCTTGTGTGTACAAAGTACAAACGCAGCATACCACCACTCACTCTGTAATAAGCATAAAGTTTTTGTGGAATAAAGAAAGCATAACACGTATACTGTATATAGTGAAAGATATACTGGGAGCAACAACAGGAGCACACACAAAAAAACAGCCAACATGCTTCAGGAAATGTTAGAAACGAGAGGACTCTGGGAAATATATCTTTCTTGCTACTTTTCTGTTTTGACTTTTCGTTTCCCAACGCAGGCATCGTTTATCTTTTTGGGGTCTTTCCTGTTACTTTTGTGTTTCTCTGAAACAGAGAGCCCTTGTTCGCTTGGCTCTTCCGAAAACAACAGCAAGTCCCCAAGACGAAGAAGACAAATGATGAGCGATGAGTTGCAAGAGAGTCCAACGAGAGTGGTAACCGCGAAGAGAAAAGAGGAATGCCATCGTCAAGAAAAAGGAGCACTTTGGCTTAGCAATTTTCACGGAAGAAGAAGAAAAAAAAACTACTTAACTTTATTTTGCTTTTTGTGGTTTGGACTTTAAAAAGTATAATATGTAAGTGCTGTCTTTCTCTCCTTTATAGAAAGATTCTCTTAAGGTATTTCACTCCCTTTTTTCCCAGTCAAAACATAACTAACTCGCTAACTACGTACTCCCAAAAAATGCGAACATTTTGTTACAGGAAAGAAGAAAGGAGATAAGGAGTAAATCAGCACTTGAGATGTCCCAAACTACCTTTTTTGAAAAGAAAAACGCATTTCGGGGGTGCGTTCCTCGAAGAGAGTACACGACCGTTTATATGCAGACAAGCCCATTTCAGAGTATTGTGCTTTTGCACTCTTAAGATAACTTTTCAACTTACGCGAGTTTGTAATGTCATTGAAAAAGTACACTAGATGAAGACGATGAGCAAGTGGAAGTTGAGAGAGTACGTACACAGCAGGACAAACGAAACTAAAAAGCAAACGGAGGAGACAAGCATATCTCAGTTTGTTACATTTTTCTACGAAGGGGGAGAGTGCCTTTTTCATTTTCTAAAAAAATGCTCTTCCCCTTGTCTCCCTCTCTCTCTAACAACATGATAAAGTTTCTTCAATAACGTACCATCCAAACGGATAACAATAATAATATGAATTGTCACAAAATAGATTGTCATCGTTTACTCTTCTTTTGCCTCCTGTGAGTGCGCAAAGTAATAGCATACATATGGCTTTTGTGTGCATTCATATCCCACAAGTACCACTAGTGCAGGGGAAAACATGCATCGTAAACATTTTTAACTGATTGTTGTAAGCGTTCACTTTTTTTAGATTTAGTCCTTCCAATCTCCTCGGCGCTGGTGTAAAAGTATAAAAAGTACCGTACACACCACCACACCGTCTGACTAGTCGAGACTTTGTCGTTTCATCCATCCGCCAATGATGCTGTTGACGATGATGATAATGCACTCAAGTTTTGCCCATACTCATAATAACACACACACACAGCAGGGCAGGCACCATTCAAAGTTTTCCTACGATTTCATGTTATTAGTTTTTTTAAGAAAAGTTTTTGCGGTTACCCCAAAAAGAAAACTACATATTTTATGGCAGCAAACTGCCAAAACTGTTTGCGTACTAGTTTTCTTGTTTGGGTAACAGAAAATGGATTGGAATATTAGCCGTACCTCTCTCTCCCTCTCTTTTACTCTGGTTCCGCTGCGAGGAACTGATCAACAATAAAAGCCTTGTTTGAGAGGAACACCACGCAGCATTAATAAAGGAGAAGATTGGAGAGAGATAGGCTTTACGAGTCCGTAAATAATACGTCAAATGCACTTGCCTGCTATTCAGTCTAAAGAAAATAGATAGCGGTAATAATGGGAAAACAAAGTTTTAATCCCTTTTCACAGCCAAATGACAGTTATACTTTGGAGGGCGATTATTCTTGATTTGTGATTGCATAACAGGCAGTAGTGCTTACCTTAATAAGTGTGTCCATCCATAAAGAGAAACTGCACCATTTACTAAATGAAATGTACCCCAATTTCCATTTCCATTAGAGAGTGTTATTTTTATTATATCAGCGTTTCTTCACAAAAAACGTGCTTAATATTCAAGTTCCACTACAATTCACACATTTCCACAATTTCCAGTACAACGCATTCTCCCTGTTCCATCCACACATAAACAGTTCTCTCTCTTTGCACACCCTATAACAATATGACCCACGGATAGCGTATGTACAGATGATCGCTGGAAACCTGTTGCCACAATGCACGGCACTCCCCGTGCCCAGAGCACGACACAGTATTTTTTGTGGACACTCCAACAACACTCGAGAGTAGTGGGTCGGTGCTAATTTCTTTTTAACAAAATCTTGCTTACTTTTGAATTGTTCGTGTATACACGCATGATTGCTACTATTGTGAACGACACTACCTACTGAAAATTACAACAGCAGGTGGGGCTGTGGCACACAAGCTTGCTACTTGCAAATAATAATGCGATGGTGTGTTTACCCGTCTACTTTAAATCTGATTTACCACAAAAGTTTAACTGTTATGCACAACTACAATATATTCCTTCCTTCCAACTATGCATAATGCACATATTCATTACTGGTTTACTCTACTACTGCCCCGGAAAGTACGTGTTTTAGGCAGTTGGCTGGTGGTTAGTTCCTGAAATCTGATTAAATATAATTGTCTTTTCACACGAGCAGCACTACACACACGAAAAATAATTCATACACACCCAGGAACTAGCCCGGAATACAAAGTTGTATTTTTATTCTTGTAAATATGCCCTCATCTCTGGCAGCGGAAGCTTCTATTTACAGCGAGTCAAAGTGAACGTATTGTAAAATGGATGTAACCAGCCCTGTAGTCCCACTTCGCTGTTGCCAAAGTCAAAATAAATGAATTTTGTATTGTACGAAGGAAAACCCACTACTATTACTATGGCTTGTCTGTCAAACAATAAGGATTTTTTTTGCGTGCGTGCAGCTACGGTAAAACTATCGCGTTGATATTAATCCTGTGTATATTACCTAGATATTTAGTAGTCACCACACTACTTTTTCAGTTAAAGTTTACTGTATCTTGTGTCTAGTTTGCATATGAACGTATTGTTGTGTGGCTTTGCTGTGCTGTAATAATGAGGATGCTGATGATGACGACGAAAAAGCCCCTCTGACTTGAGAACCCTGAGGTTAGTAACTTCTCTTTTTGGTTTCTCTCTAGTGCTGTTGTGTCCTTTCCCCAGCTCACATGAGAGTACGGAAGCGATCAAGGTGTACACACCACACCACTACTGCTGGTACGACTTGCGGTAATGTGGGTTCGTATATAACAGACGGCTATAGCTGAACTTTTCTACTTCTCCTGGTCTTGTTATTGTTGTTGTTACTGGGACTGTTGTTGTAGGGGATCGAAATTTTACTGAACAACAAAGTGCTATTACTATTATTATTATTACATTGTATTATCCATCTGTGATAACGATGCTGCTGATGATGGTGAGATGAGCGAGTATGATAATGAACATGGTCGATTGTGGAGTTGCTTTTTACCTGGCTCTAATCCAAACAACCCTTCTTGTCTCGTCACTAGCTGACCAAAAAGTAACAATGCCAGCCATACCAATAATACCTCTCCGTGTGGTTATTATTGCGGATATATTGCCAGCATTTCAGGCGAGCACTCAAAGAAATGATACGATACACATGATAATCGCTCATAATTATGGAGGGATGGGAATGAGAAATGAAAGGAGAAAAAAAATTTGGACTGTATACAAGTATACCCAGTGCTGACATGAAAACGAAATATATACGTGCTTTGTGATTTCGAAACATTCAATTCGTTAGCTGACTATAGCCTCTTGTGTGCATTTCGTTTTTAATACACTTGCTTTCAAAGACTCTCTATGTGTTTGTGCATGGAGAGTAAGGGCGAGAGAGAGAGAGAGAAGAGGGACGAGCGAGTGCATTAGAGCAGGTTCTAATCAGTTTCATTTTCCACACCGGTGCCATTTTATATGATACAGATAAGGAGAAGCCACACTGAGAGCGATAGACGTTTTATTGTTATGTTATGTATGCAAGGTTATTGTTGTGAGTCTCCTCTCTCTGTGTCTCTCTCTCTCTCGCTCTCCTGCTTAGAAAATTCCACCCTTCCTCTTTTTTTCGCTGGGCTTGGGAGTTCCATTCTTTTGAGGGTTGGTTTCGTGCTGCCCAGGTGTACTGTTTGTATGTACATTTGAATTTGAACGGCTGCATAGTGTTTCGTATTGTTATGTAATGGCAGCACACTCACAGGTAAAAATGAACATGACAGCACACGATGTTGTATAGTTTTTCTCATCTGACGTGCATACATAATACATGCAGCAGCAGTCTTCTCACAAGCAGGGATGGACGGGACGCGGAGGAGCGGATAGAAGCAGCATATTCTGGTTGAAGCAAAAACTATTAAAAAGTAGTGAAAGACTGAATTTTACGATTACATCATAGCATGTAGAGAATATGCCTCCTTGTCTGTCTGTGTTTACGTATTTTGGTGTCTCTACGCGTATGTATATCCTTGTTACCTGAGAGCGAGTCTACCTTGCTTGAGCAGCTTTTTTGGGGTGGACGGACGGGTAGTCAGTCACACCGTCGTCGTCGTCATCATCATCATCGTCATCATAAGGCATCCAAGCAAAACCAACAAAACATTGTGCACTCGTAGAAATATATACATCTTGTGTATCCTGTTGTTCGTGTATGACATCCTTTTCAGGGCTGTGCTGTAATAATATGACACTAGCGAGCCATGAAAATGATGAAAGTAAAACTCAAGTATGTATATCGCCATTGCCTTTATGGGTCTGTGTTTGTGACTTTTCGTAGAAATATCTCTCATATGCTCAATCGAGGTCGTAGAAAGAAATAAGCTTCTATCAAAATGTGTCCTGCTGCAGCTCCTCACAAAATTTCTTTTCAGACGCGACTTATTTTTCATACTGCAATTACATCACACCTCAGAATAAAAAAGAAAGAAATAAAAAAAACAGCCCAACCTGTTTTTGTGTTCTTCCCTGAAGTTGATGATAATAACATTTATATTTATACCTACGTACACCTATGTAGGCACGCATGTGTTTGGATTCAAGCTTAAATTGGTTTTCCTAGTCAATGTACGTCGATGGTTGGTTGGTTGGTATGATTGAGACTTTTCATGACGTTACTGTGATGTCAAACGAAAAAAAAAATACTGACGGAGACAAGATACACGATACACACTAAAGACGAAAAACGCCTCATAATCCCTTACGACAGCTTACGCGGGTGAAAGGTGGCAGAACAGGATAATATATTTCATTGACGGTGATACAGAGACCTCACGACATTGCTCAGCTGCAAAACTAGTAACGGTCTCTCTCTTTTTGTCTGGCAATGTTACAAAATTTATTAATTCGTTTCGGCTGTACTGCAGGATACTGACATTGATTATACACGCTTTACCCCGTGAATATATGGCATTTATACGGAACAAAGAAGAAAAATATATTATCTTGTGCAAGGAAAAAACGGGAGACGGTGGCCCGTCGCATTCTCGGTATAAATCCATCCGTATATCCACTCACACGTAGGTCGTGTATGGTACACCGGTGATGGTGGTCGGAAGAGAGAAAGAACTACAGCACACACTGCACATATTACGAATTATGGCACAATAAAGTTGGTTTGTTGGGAAAGAGACAACACTTTCCATCTGCGTGTGTTCATGACCGTATGTCAATGCCACGTGATTATTTTTCTTGACTTTCAAGCTTCAGAGCATTTGCTCAAACACACGGGTGTTTGTAAATATTCTCTTTTGGCTCCGGTCCGGCAATACTACTACTAGCTTGAAAATCGTTTATTGTTACGAGACATAATGTTCAACCAAGGAGAGGAGAGCACACACAACTACGACGGTCTTACAATTCCGCGTTTGTCTGGCGGTAAAACGTGGTGGGTTACTCAGTTACTCTACGAATGAAAGCGGAAAACGAAAAAGAAGTAACTGCAATATTAGTGAATTGTTTCCGCCATTTTTTCCTCTCCATTTTCTACATTTTTCTTCTCTAGGTATTCCTGTTGTATTCATTCCCCCGTGTGGTAACAATCATTTGACAGCGTTATATATACATTCTCCTCGGATGCATTTCCCTTTAAGATGTTTCTTACTGTTTATTCTATAGACGTTTATTCCATATTGGAATGTACACAGTGCAATGCGATTTTGACTTAGCTATCGTTCATATTGCTCCTCCAGCTCTTTTTTACACGTGCATACATGAATGTGTAATAACTTGACATTGCTCTCTTGCCGAAGCATGTTGAATGAAATTCATACATAAAATATTTATGCATAGGAGTCTTGGTGCCGAGTACCACTAGACTGGTGCTCTCCTACTACGTTTTAGGTTTCCCTTTGACGCTACATTTTCGTTTGTGTTGTGATATATTAGGACAAGTAGTCTGAAGAGATTGTTTTTCGTTGCAACAACGTCTTGCTGCAGTTGAGCTGTTTTGGGGGAGGGAAGAAAGTACACACAAACAATTTAGAATTTCTGGCATGTCCCTCAGTTTTACTCCTCTCTGTGCACTCATTCTGAATTTCCAATGTTTAGGCATGAATGGTGGGTGAATATTTAGAAAGCGGGCATAATAAAAAATCAAATCGTTCCAAAAACGCGAAGATTATTATATCATCGCAGGAGGAAAACAAACAGAGAATACACAATTTTTTTTCACCCGAACAAGCAAATAAAGCACGATACTTTCTGGTTGGGTGCAAGACATCCCGTAGTAAAGAATGCGTCGTCGTTTTATGTTCACAGTTATTCTTGTGGAACCGGCTTTTACACCATTTTTATGTTGACTAGATTACACGAAATTTAGATTAATGACAATGGGACGGTAATAAATGGCATGAGTCATGTCCACTCTGTATAATTCGTGATATAGCGTTAAATTTAAGCTGCGTGTGGTGTCCGACTGGTATTGTGAGACCAGCTGATTAAATTAAGCCTTTTAAAACTAAAATCAATTTCATGTAAATTACGTGTCAAGGGTTACCTCTTCTTGATACTCCCTCTCTCGCCGAAGACAACTGGTTCATAATAAATGCTTCCCTGTACTTAAACTAAACAGCTAAGATACTCCTTCAAGTGGGGAAAAATTGACCAATTTCTTTAAACTTTTTAACAGTCAGCTCGACTCTTCAACAAACTATCAACTATGCTTCGTCAGTTCACTGGGATTGACTTTTATACGCCACCAAACTCTTCATTAGTAGGGCAAACACTTGAAACAATTTTTTTGCAATAATATTACGTGGTAAAACCACCAAAACCAAAACGTGACAGCATTTTCTGTCCTAACCTACGCTTTATCTTGTAAATCCAATTCAATCCCAAAACACCATATCATCACGGCGTGTCTTCAACCCAAACGCCCTATTAACTTTCATTAACCAACAATAAACAAGACTCACCATGAAATCTTTTGGCAGTTACATTGACTTTGTAGTCAGAGCTTGTGTAACAAATCAATCATGTTCAATAAAAGCTAGCCATTTTCGTCAAGCGATGACAAAAACATGTCTGATATTTGCATAGAATTAGCAAAGCAAATAGGACAATTGGGTGTTTAACGAAGATAAAAAAGAAAAGGCTTTTAACAAACAAAATATTATTACATTTTACTTTTTACCAAGTTGTTGTGTTGTCAGTTGTGCAGTGAGTCGGTAACCACTATACACCTACATGAGTAACCTTGCAAATTTTCAAATACGTTGTACTATTATTACCACTTACCACGATAAACATTGAAAACGCTTCTTTGTACTAGAGTCGCAGTTGAACACTAAAAACTTTGATATGAGAGGAGGTTTTACAAGGCTATGGGATTCCGTATATCATAAGGTAACAACGAAACTTTGCATCTTTCTATTACCTTTTTGTTGTCGTTATTATTATTCATGAAATTCTACGGAAAAGATGCAGCAGCAGTATAAAGTTGTTAAGATGATTGAGTGAGGTACGAAAAAAGCTTGCAGTTCATCCTACTCGTTATCATCAGTCTAAAAAGTTTTTTGACGCTGCTGCTGGTTATATATATTTACATGCCTACTACCTATTTGGACTGCATACCACCTCAAATGGTTTACCTTAAATCACCATTTACATTCCGTTTATTGTCCAAGTTGATTATGTCACGCTCACTCGGCCTCTCTTCTGGTGAAAGATAAATTCTGAGCAACTTTACATGACTCTCCTTTCGGGTATAAACAGTTAAGTAGAAGTTATCAGTAAGCGTTGAAAGGAAAGAGTAAACTTGTGCAAAAACACTTCTCGCGAAAAAAAACATACCTGTTTGTCCCGATGTTTTTGCCTTCTCTCTCTCTCTCTCTCTCTCTCTGGCCTTTTTATAAACTTATTGCGACTCTTACTTTGGACGATATAATCACTTCTTGGGTTTTGGTGTAGTACAAATCACTTGAGAGCTTGCCCCCTTGAATTAAAAATAGCCACATTTCCATCTATTTATAGAGTTCTCAAAGTGGTAACAGTTTTTTTGCCGCAAAAGGTCAAAGATATTTTAGGGGGAAAGTGAAAATATTTACTTTTTGGACGTGTTCCACTAAAAACGTTATAAATGTGTTCCTTGGAGTTACCCAAATTGCATGAAGTGACAACTCTGAAAATATTAGTAGTTTTTATAGTAGCTATCCACAGCCTGAGCATCCTCATCGAGTGCAAAGCTGTACCAGTTGACCTTTTCACTTCTGGTTATGATGAAATAAAACGGAATCTGCCACCAAAATCTGAATCGTAAGGTTAAGTTTTGCATTGTTATCTGCCAAGAGCGAGAATTAATTACGTAAATTACATTACTTGAATGTGGTTTTCTTGAATCGGAATGTGTAACTACCCCAGCCAGCTAAATTAGAGAAAGGGTTCCTTGTGTCTTTCTCATAACTACAGTGTAGTGTGCCGTTTCCATTTGCGCTGTAACAAGGAGAAAGCCATTAGTTCCCAATCATTAATTCCACTCTACCTTTCTCCCAGTCTTCTTTTTTCATTTAGTTTCTCCTGTAGCTTTTCCTTGAGATAGGAGGACACAGGTGTTTATTGGTTCGGAGGGTGATAGCGACTATATTGTACAGTGAATCCTAACAGCAAAAGTAATAAATATGTTCTTGGCTTATGTATATCACTTTTTTGCACGTTGCGTTTTCGTTTCAGGCCTGGCCTATGTCCGGAAAACTTGAACAACGACAACATCACAAATATCAAGTGGTTTCGCTACCATAATGAAACGAATAAATGCTGGCATGTGGATCAAAGGGGGCCATGTGGGGAAGGAATGATATTCTATCGAATTGGAGATACAGATTATGGGGATTGCGACTGTAATTTCTATTACAAATGTGCCCGTCCTCTCATTTATTGGGCTGAGGAAAAGCGTTGTTATTTCACCAATGAACAGGTACAAACTGGCGTGCTAGGATTGAGTTAATTCGTGAGCTTATTTTTATGCATAAAGTGATCTACGAGAGCGTCGGAAGCAGACTGCGACTAGAAATAATGATGATAATATGACTTGATATGTCTTGCTGGTTCATTAGTCACTCTATGCAAAACCTGTAGATACGCATGTTTATCTTTAGATTATGAAAATCATTTTCCTGGAATAGATTTTGGTGTATTAATACAGGGTCCATGCAAAAAGGAAGAATGGTTGGTTTGGTCAGATGAAGGTGGAGAGCCGTCAGCCCGATGTAAAGTCAACAATTGTGTCTATAACCAAACAATACAGGTACTTGTATCGTAGCGTTTAAAAAATATTTGCTCCATGGGATTTCGCGTAGAATATAAATAAACAGCATATAAGCATAGTTTAGTGTATGTACGTACATGTTAAATTATAATATTAAAATTTTACAGCCCTCGAGAAAGGATCGGTACTGGTTTGAGCATGAAGGAAGCTGCTATATGACTATGACACGTGGTTTCTGTCCAAACCCGTTAGAAATTCTATATTCAAAATTTGATGAGTTGGCTCCAAATTGTCACATCGGCCTTGAATGTAATTTGCGAAAAGTGAGAGGAGCCAGTGTTAGATCTGCCGCGTCGTCGTCCCAAACACCGGCGTGTTTACCTGGACAAAAAATGGACGCAGAAGGAAGATGCCGACAAATCTTCAGATTAAGCTGGTGGTCGGTTTTGTCGAAGAAGTAGGACAAGAAAAGATCATTCCAATGCATTTATCTATTACAAAGCAGTTATTGAATCAATGACATTAGTGCAGCTTTTAAAAAGAGTGTAAATATAACGTTTAGTAAACGCCTATTTAGTAAATGAAAGTCGTGTTATAACACATTGTCCGCAAGTACAAAAATGTAAAGTTATTAGTTGAAAATGTTTACATTAACATTAATGACCATACATGAGATAGGCGTGCAACTTCATGACTCATGATGATAACTTGCCCATGCATTTTGCCTTGAAACATTCACATTGGGGCATTGCGCGACTACGTATCTTGGAGAAAGAATACCCTTCCTGTATTACGATTTTTTGTTTCATTATCAAGATTCTGTATTTTCGTCCACTTCAGCAATCAAAAGAAAAGATAGATCAAGGTACCGAATTGCAAATGCAAACTGCATGTTCAAACGAGCTACTAGAAATTGAAATGGCAAAGATAGTAAAACTCAAGATTAGTATGTATAACAGAGTTTCATTTTAAACTTTGCTGAGCTTTATTATCTTGAACAAACATTTATAAACGCAACCCATTACATGATTAGTAAACAGTATTAGCTAAACTGGATTGAAATCTGACAACAGTAATGTATATACGCAGGATTGCTTTGAATTATGATGTCTACTGATAGTAACAATAGCTAAACTGGAAATGTTTGCATAAAAATCATAATTTTATAAACCACATTCCATACTGCATACTTCATTTCATATTATATAAAGGCACCATCAGTACATAAACATTTTTACCGCAAAAATGAACGCGTAAACAAATAAGGTAATCCATAAAACGTGTTGGTTAAAAACAATACTTATAAATTAGGCTTCCGTTAACCCATATGATTAAGGACGTTATATTTTGTGACAAAAAATAACCAATTTAACATTTTCCTAGTCCTGTGTGACCAGCAGCGAGCGAAGGACAAGCTTAATACTATATAATAAAAATTCTCAATGGATAATCCATATTAGCTCCAGGGTATTATCACATGCCTACTACAATCAAGGTTAGAGAAAAGGTCTGCGGCTATTCCACAAACTCTTTGGTGTAAAAAGACACTTGTAAGGTAAGTGCCTAAAGTATCAGTAGTCAGTTTAAATTAACACAAAAATCACGAACTTGTGGTTGCTCTTCATAACATTATATATTAAATGAGTGCCTGGGGTTTACTTACACTCACATTATTAAGTACGACAAAAGATAAACACAATTATTAATGACAGTAAATAATAAATTACGGCAATCAAAATGTTGTTATATTCATATATGGCATCAAGAAAAAACTTTAAAAATTATGTTATATTTCAGATTGCTAGCGGTCCGTCGTAGCTTATAGAAATGCCTTAACATACGCTTTCCCTTACTGCCTTTTACACGACCAACAGCATAAAAAGAAATCAAAAAAATCTTTTATAAAGTCCATATAAACGTTTTACTTTCGACTGTGTGGAATTCATAAAACTGAAATCACTGTACACGGTAAGAATTTGAATTTCACGGCATTATCACAAGTCGCTTCTTCGTCTGGATGCTCTCATTCTATGAGCTTTCAACAGGGTTGTATTCCGTGCCTCAACACTATCACGAACACGAGTAAGACTGTAGTTGTAGAACATGGAATTCAAGAGTTTTTCTTCCACTTCCCTAACGGCTCTCGCCTTTTCTTGTTCTTCTGCCTTGTTCATGTCTAAACCGGGGGCAGCTGTAGGCTCCAAGGTCGTTATCACGCTCTTCGCCTTCTCCATGCATTTTTCTGTAATTGAATTAAAAAAGAATAATATTCCAAATTAAAAGATCGTTATGATGTATAGTGCGGACGGTCCATTTTTTACTAATTAATCTCCATTTTTAATTCACTTACTGTACTGTGCCTCTTTCTTTTTTAACTCTTCGTCTTTTGTTGCTAAAATTGCTTCCAGTCGTTTAAGCTGATCTTCGTAACTCGCTTTAATATCAAGAATCTCCTGGTTTTTGGCTAATAGCTCTTCATCCAATTCCTTTTCGTGCTTACGAAGTTGCTCGACGAGGATTTTTGAACCTTCGTGGGATGGACTGCTGCCCATTGCCGTTTTTAGCTCGTCCTGTAGCTTCTTGTTTTCTAGCTGTAAATTGAAAAAAAACACGAGGATTTTAACAATCAGAATTACTTGCCGCATACAAATTATCCGCATGTTAAATTTGAAGTACCTCTAATCTGACCAGTTTTTGCCGTATCAACGGCGGTAACAGCTCGATTGAATCTACTGAAGCATCTGCAGTAATATGAGGTAAGCCTTCACTAGATCCTCCTCCCAACCCATTCAGTCTTAGCTCCTCAATCATATCAGTTAAACGTGACTTTTCTTCTTGCAAAGTTTCTACTTGTCGCAGTGTCGTATCCAACTTTTCACGCATTTTCCCGCAGTCAAAATTTGACTTCAGAGCTACAAAAGAGAAGAAAGAAACGAACGTCAATCAAAAATGCATAAACAATAAAATTTAATGAATGCTGATTTTTTAAATAAAAAATACCATTTTGTGTCTCTTGGGATAGCTGCTGTTGCGTTTCAGTTAAATCTTTCTTTAACGCATCCAACTGCTGTTTGTAGTTTTGGATTTTCTTATTTTCGTCAGATAACGAGAAGTTTGACTAAGAAATGAATTAAAAATGAGATATATTAAATGTTAAAATTCTACATACAACGTATGAATATAGGTATTCTATGTATTTAATTCAAAAAGTACCTTCATGAGCTCCAAATTTTTCTCTTCCAACAACTTTAAATTTTGTTTCAGGTCCCCCATTTCTTCCAATTTCTTTTGATATAGCCTCAGTTGCTTCTCCAGTTGCGATGCTTTTGCAGCAAGCTCTCTGAGCGAATCTATTTCGTCTTTTAACCTAACCACATCCTCTTCAGCTTTCCTTTTGGAAGCGACTTCTGCGTGAATTTCACTAATTTGTTGCTGGAATACCTATGCAAATAATATCGGACCACAACATTAATGACACACATAACTACAAACAAACACGAGCTAGCGGTTTACAAAATACTTTACATTAGTGCATCCAATTTGCTTGGTATAATAATATATAATTTAATAGTATGCAACCGCTTACTTGATTTTTAACTTTGTAATCATCCACTAAACCTTCCAGTTCAAAGTTTCGTTCACGTAATTGTTCAATTTCCCTTCGATTTTCCTCGTGAATCCTCATGGACATATGAACAGACTCGGGATCTTTAAAATCTCCTGCTAATTGTGCCTGTAGCCTCTCATTTTCTGTAAGCAATGCTGTCTTTTCTACATTAATTTGAAGAATTTTCTGCGATAATTCGTGGCATTTCTGTTTAAAAGGATATAAAAACAGTGTTTACATATACCATCACAAATTTGCGTTATATACCCACATTTTGACAACTGCTCGATTTTTTTAAAATATATGTTTTACCTGTGACAACTGGTCTTTATCGTCCTGCAATGCGGCGATTTCTTCTCGTGCTTTTTTCAGCTGCAGTTCAATTACATCCTCGCTGCTACTTTGTTCCACCGCTTTTGCTTCCATCATCTCTTGTATTGCAGTTACAATTTCAGCCTAATTAAAAAAATCAATACGATATTATATTATGTGCATGTAATAATAAATTAAATCTCCTTTATTAACAGTCAGACATTCTACACGAGCACGATATTATCTACAATCGTGACGGCGTGAAAGCACGAATACAAATGTTATCGATAATGCTATCGTATTATTCATATAACAAATCCTTAATAGGTACATTATCATTGTACATCATACCTGAACACTTGTTGCCATTGTCTGTATTCTGTTAACAAAGTCTTCTTTTCTAGGACTACTCACAGCACATGCTAGAAGGAGCTGTAACAGTCGACTGATCTCGTGCAAATCACCACTGATCATACGGGGAATGTTCGGAAGCAGCGTATTAGGAAGTGCATGGCCGACCTAGAAGACAAGACACAAACGACACATTTTAACGGTGGTTAAAACACATTTCCCCAGGGACACCAGTTTTAAATCACGTCATCGCAAGAACATAATAATAATTAGGTGGTTAGTAGTAAGAAAACAGCGTACACTGCTCCTACCAATGACCAAAGTCTCTCTACTCTACACTGTCACATACACCGCCACTGTAGCCACACCACATCAACTTTTTCCACCATGTACTACACCTACTTTACATATTTTCACTGGACGGTGAGGTAATATGCTCAGTGCTAATGTCACCGACGACAACCCTGTCGCACCCACAACAAAATTATACAATATATCAACAATTAGCAGCCTCTGTTTCATGTTCACATCTCCACACGATCAGCTTCTGACGATCCTCGTCGTTGTGTGTGTGTGTAGTAGTTCATCTATGAAAGACAGCAGCGAGCAGACTAAAACAGTTCCTAGGAAGAACTTTTCGCTTACAACTGTGCTGGATTTGCATTCATGCACGACAGAGCATTATATGGCACAGAATCAAAAAAGGTGGTTCGTTCTTCTACAAATGCTAAGAGTAGTAATAGTACTCAAATTATCATTTATAAGACCTGCAAGGTCAAACTCATAACCCTCTTCGTATCATGGCTCCTATGAATGAAAATATCATAATAGGAATTAGGAATGAATATGAAAGAAAAAATGAAGTGAGCCACACACAACAACTACTGCCTCATGTTATTATGAAACGACTTCTACAACAACTCTGTTTCGTTGTTCGTTGTCTACTACAAAAAAACCTACTACCACCACTACTACCAGTATTTATCCACTACACCATGCATACATGTACACATTTCATTTATGTATTTATTTATAAGTCATAATTTTTATACTAGTTTCTTCTTGACTTGTTGCTAGTTTGGCAAACCGAGAGTAACACAACAGCGCAAATTAGTAAAAAATAATCCACTATCCACTACCCTCCTCTCTATTAGCTGTTTCCACTACACTGCCCAAACTGGTGAGTGTACGAGCAAGCGTTGGTATTTTTCAGCTTTTGTGGATTCTGTACGAGTGATGATGATGATAATAATGATAATCGTAGCGCATACCATGTGCAGTCACCGCAAAAACGACTAAATATGTGCGCACCTATATTACTTGTTACAAAAACTCAAAGGAGTGAGCGGACTCAAAAACTTGTAAATGTAAAGAATTTTTGGCATAAGCAAAAATACAGAGCGTTTAATTGCTCTGTTAAAAGTGTACATGTACTTCCTACCTACCAATCATAAAAAAACCTGTTGGCAAATCATCGTAATTTTAAAACCTATGTGTACATAAAAGTTACCGAACGGTCGATTCTTAATTGGAAAGCTTAAAGAAAAGTAGGAGAGAGGTGCTTCCGGTATCTGAAATTAAACCGAAAATTGTAATCAGATTACGGGTTAGTTACCTGTTCTTCAAAGTACTGCCTCATTTTCTTCATAACTTGAATTAGGGGCGAGTCCCTGTTTAGATCCCTGAAATAGTCAGGATCTATCACATCCTTCAAGAGTAGAGCGAGCATTCTGCCATCGGTAAAATCCTCGGGGCGGGGGTCTTTTCGTTTCTCATACGGCGGCAACGTCGCCACCCAAGCAAACAAACTTTCACTCATGGACCCCATCTTTTCAATAGACAAGCAGGTGTATTCGCCGTCGGCTGTCTGAAAATGTAAAGAAAAAATGACGTGGCATAAAAAACCATGTTTTTAATGTTATTAATGTCTTGTAATCTGTCGATGACTTTGCGTTCTGTTCCCCCATAATTAAAATGAGTGTGTACAAGATACAAAGTTGAAGCAATGATCATATATTCAATTTTTTTATGACTTCTGAGAAATTTTGCGTTTAACACTTTTGTAGAGAACGTTGCGCCAAAAAACTCACGCGACACGACAAAGTAAAGCCATGTAAAACAGGTCAATTGGTGCATGACATAAAAGAGAGATACCGGTCACTGCATTGTACGTATAAAACTCATTAACCAAACGTACATTGTAGATCAATTTCATATAGTTCACGTAATTAGCTTGTAACACACGTAGTAAGCTCCTTAAATCGGTTCTCTGATGATCAGGTGTAAAGTCAGCCTGTGAGCTCGAAAGCTAAAAAATGTAGAAATCGTAACTTCATTCTTATAACTCACAAGTATTTTTTGCGCTGCCAATTTAAGTTATGATTTTTTTTATTTGATCAATACAAATTGCAGGTGTGTATGTATATAATCATAGATTTGAAACAAATCTTTTTCTAGGCAGATACACACAACACGCCTAAAAATAACTTTTTGTTAAGAAAATGCAAGCATTCTAAGTCATATCTGCAACGCGTTATCACAATGAATTTTGACAAGCGCTGGTGTTATAGCGCTTGTTATTATGTAGATATTATCAAAATTCAACTCATGACTCGGTTACGGCTTTAAAACTTTGATAAAAACAAAACGAACGCATGCACGAACGAAGTACTACTCTAAAGTTTGAATGCACACACCCTCAGAATGCCAGAATGAGAAAAAAAATTTATTGAAGGATCATAACTACTACTAACTAGAATGCTAGAAGTTTCTAAGAATTTTGCCTCTGCTGATACTCAATATCACATTTCACGATGTGACATTTTCCCACGAAATGATCTTTGGAGAAAATTTGCATTTGTGAAGAGAACATAAACAGCGTGCATGTTTGAAGATTACCACTTGTTAGATATTTGCATTTTATTATCTGTGCATGAGAACTCGAGAACCCGAAAAGGATTCTCTACTGACTTAGTAAGAAGCTAAGTATACGTGATAAACACACCGTTGACAGTCATATTTTAGAAATAGGTACCTTATATATTGTCACATTTATCGCTGTCATTTATCGAATACAAAGCGCCATTCAATGGTTGTCACAGCTTGTCTAGCTGACGAGAAAATTACATCAAAGATAATTGTACATTATGTCGTCGTCACATATTATTAAAATATGTATATGAATTTCTTGCCATGAATATTAATTTACCCCTTCCTATCATTATGCTAAATTCTACACGTACGTTCTATCTGTTTAGATTTTTCTACTGAATGAAGCAAATTTTAACACAGGGGTTCGAAAGTAATAAAGTAGTAATTATTATTAGCATGGAAGACCCACTCGTATTGTAAAAAAAGCATAATAATATTATATATTGTTTGTGTCCGCTGTGCGACGTGCAATTACTGGCACAAAACAATCTTACTGTACCACCACCAGCACCACTACCATACCCTCACAACATTTACACACAGCCAACAGTTTGCTGAATACAGAAAATTTTCTCAAAGTTGAGGATCTCATTGTAGTTGTAAGGAACAGCGTCCTAAGGGTACTTAAAGAGCTTTGTGCAAAAAAAATTGCCTGAAATATAAAGGAAAATTTTTACCAAGTACAAGCACAATTTCCTTCCTCGTGTTAGCTCCATCCGTACTGCTGTAGTCCCTGCTTGTTGTGCGTGATATAAATTAAAAGATAGTCGAGACGAGATATTATATTATAAGGAAACAATAATCAACAGCAGGGCTTGCACAGCTCAGCCCGAGAGGTACAATGTGCAACGTTGTTGTTGGTGCCACTTTAGACAACCACAACCGCCACCAGACACCAGACCAGAAGAGTAAGGAGCAAACGCCTTACAAACACAAGGTACACGAGTAACAAGTACACTGCAATTGTTAATGATGACAATAAAAACCGCTCACACACGATACACTACTCTCTATGTTATTATCTTCACGAGCCACACAATATGAATATGATCATCATCGGCGTTCGTTTGACAAACCCACTCGATCTTTCAATAGATAATACACACACTCACACACACAACAACAATTCACAAAGAGTTTTAGTTCAACGCTTGAAAGATTACAATTAAGGGAACGTGATGGGCTTTTTTCATAGAAACGTTGATGAGCTTTATAAAATGAAAGTGAAGCATCTTTTTACGACTTCACGTGCACAACTCAACCCCAATCAGACAAAAGAGTACTTGATCACCACAAAATGTTAAAAAGGATCAAAAAGCTAATTACTCTCCGATATATTAGACCATTATTTTGCATGTGCCGTGTGTGTTTGTTTGTTCGCATGCTGCTACCAGGTATACAAGCACAATCAAGGGAAAAACTGCAACTGTCTTGTCTGCGTTATTTCAAAAAAGGCAAAAGAAATTTTTGAATTTTTTTTCTTCTGCAAAATGGATCAAAGGAGCAGTACAAACATTCAAGTACAAAATTCAATAACTATAATATTGTGCCTCTTATTTCCCATCGTTAGTTTGTATTATTATTATGAGTGAGTTTGTGTCTGCGTGCTTGTTACTTGTAGAAAATTAGCGTTTTCGCGAGGAAAGTCTGTAGAAACTTTCTACTTGAGCCTTTGATAGAAGCAATGATGAATGAATCTCTCTTCAGTGTATACATAACATGCATACTTATACACAGGTACTGGCAAAGTACGCGAGATCCCTAAAATCGATTCAGCGCATCCATTTTCCTATACATATATTCATAGTATACAATACAACAGCAGCCTGCAGAGAAGTACGTTTTTTCACGATAAAAACAGAAACTTGTAAATGTAACAATAACAATAATAATAACAATGCAATACCATTGAATCATTCGAGGGATGAGATACGTCCAATTCAATATAGTCCGTGTCCTTAAAGCATTATTGCCTCAGACGATATTTTGGATGCACTTCGCACAGATTTTTGAATGCACACATAAAACGCCTTCCTTGCAATTTTTATTGTACACGTAGGAACGTAATAAAAGTATTTGGCATGACTGATTGACTCGTAAAACGCAATACAAAATTGTAATAAATAACACACTCACACACACACACTGTGGCTGTGCTGGTAATTTATACAGACATCTTGTGAGAGAGTTTGTGTCTTGTCAATGTTATGGCAAACATAATATGCTGCGCACAAGATGCACGCAGGTATTTTTTTACATTCGCACCTCTCTTCAGGGATTTTGTGAGCATTGAAAGAATTTCAGGGATTTATACGGGCCTAATTGCGTTGCACCGTAAACAATGGACCGCCTATAATTAAGGTAATTTTTTTTACCAATGATGATGGTCTGCAGTACAATAACACTCTTCCTATATTACATCTTGCCAAGCCTCAAATTGAATATTTATCGGTACGATTATTAATACTATCACTGTATTATATTATCGTAAGCAAAGGCATTATAATCGAGGGGTTATGAATCTTCTTGGTATCGTCCTCTTACCCAACGAAAAAAGGCAAGTAGTGCGGTAGGTATGAAAATTTGTAATAAAAAAATTAATTGCGTCGTTCCTTTCAATTCATGTATACATGCGTAAAAGTTTTAACATTCTTTTCATACCATACGTAGTAGCATTCATTCAAAAGTAGACGGAAGTGTATTCACAGTCGGCCGACAGACACCTGCGTGAAACTGAATTTTTAAATTTTGAAACTCGACAAATGAATCGAGAAATTCATATATATATTTTTTTTACATTTGTAGGTATATCATCAAAAAATACTTGCATATAATCACATTCGACTCAACAGTTTTCTCCTAGAACTGCAGTGGCCCAAGTTGTTTTTCGTTCGTTCGTAGATAATGATTGCGTTTGATTAGAAGTTTTGCCTTACGAAATGTGTCAGTAGACTTGATTGAAAACTCAACCTCACAACGTGTCGTGATCCGACTACACCACGAAAATCAACATGCCTACCTAATTTAAGAGGAGAGCTCTAAAACTTTAGTAGACTTAGGAGGTGCACTGTTGTTTTCCTCTAAACATTTCCTCTCCTGTCTACCACCAATTATATGAGCAACTTGTGCAATATGCAGTAGGTTTTAATGGAATGTTTGAAATGTAAAATGGATAAACAATCTACTTTGCATATGAGCTAGAAAGAGATTGTGAATTTGCAACTGTAACTGAACTGAACTGTGTGGTGGTGAGTGGTGGCAAGTAACAAAACCCCCAACAGAATTACTAGAGTAGCCTTAAAATAAACTTTTGTTCCATTTTCGTACAAACTTTGATTGCGCGCTGACGTCAGTGTGTGACTGACCTGCTATATCAATTGAACAATAAACAAAAAGTAACTTTATGATGATTTTATTATAAAAATGCCAAAATGTGTGTGTATACGACTCATATCAGTTGGGAACATCCCTTTCACATCTGAGTCGTGAGGTTTAACTAACTACATATATGAAGTGTCATTGCTCAACTGTGCACGTTTCGCAATATAATACTGTTTGCATTGGGAGACTATAAGATTTATCACATAATACATAATATGGAAGCTACACGTCTTCGAGACTTGCATACCTGCCATGAACACGATTATTATGCACCCAAATATTCCAAAATAATAAAATGGCGTTGGTGCGTCTTTTATCCTTTGGTAGACAAGCTTAAGAGTCAGTCATTGTTCAGGTCCGCCCTCACTAACCACGATAGTATCTTGGGTAGTTGAATATAAACAAGTAATAAAAGTGGGTATTGCTTTGCACATTTCAGATGATTTATTAGGGACATAATAACTTACTAAAAAAGAGTAAATGCTTTATCATCTTTAAAATTAACGGAAGTTTATGACTAAGCCAAATTCCATGAAATGCGATAGCCAACAAAATACTAGAGTGTAACACAGGCGTTTGTTTTGCGTTCCAAAGTACAAAACTGCCCCACTGGATCCGGGTCCGGCTGCTTGTCATTGTGTAAAGTATCTTACATACGTCGTAGGAGAATTAGTCGGTTATATCTCCTATCGGTGGTCATTACTGTTAGGTACATAAAACTATCAATGGTGGTAAATGGTCACTCGTTCATAAACAGGGTGGAATGGGATATCTCACTGACTGACCTCGCTGTAATTCATATGTATGCATAGTGTCGACTGTCGACTAAACGTGTATCATGCAACCCACAACGGAGAACAATAGATAATTCACTACCACACGAATTAACAATAGATACATATATACGCATTCCATTCCGTTGTTAAATTTTTTTGGAAGTCATTCCAGTTATCAGTTTATGTTTGGCGAGGGAAAAATAATCAAATGTACTGCTCCAACAACATGTGGCTACGCTCCAATACTGTGTAATAGCTGGGGTGGATCCCATATTATTATATAAATATTCAGTTGTTTGGACCAGTC
>JAHZNE010007106.1:0-45131 GCA_027744055.1 Callyntrura sp. NNG-2020 | reverse complement strand
TTGTGTGCTGTTACACGACAATGAGCCGGAGCAAGGCTATGCACACAAACATTACCACCACCCAACTCATAGTACATTCTGCTTTGCAGTCTTTTTCAGAAGAGAGGGAGAGAGAGAGAGAGGAAAAAGCGTGAAACGTGCAAACAATCAAGGAATTTAATGCCTCTAATGGACTGCATTTTTTTTCGCGAAAATTACAACGCTATCAGTAAACTTTGGCATAAAGGATGGGTGTTCGACGGAACTGCATGATGCCGAATGCGAGGCTTAATAATGCATTATTGTATGATGAAATGAAATGCCTACCCAGATAACTTGCTACTCGATATGAAGTTGATGATGATGATGATGATGATATGTGATGACGATACACCACGAGTTAAAATGAAACATGACCAATTTTATCATTTTTATGTTATCTCTGCTCATCTCTCTGCAAAAGCACGCACTTAGTTAAATGCGGCAACTTCCATAATCTGCTGTTGTGTACATTGTGTATGGAAGACTCTTTACTATAATGGAGCTGTAGGGGTAATAGAGTAAACATGAAATTACACATTTGTGGATAATAATCATAGAAAAAAATGCAATAATGGGCTATGTATGTACTCCACTAGCAGGCATTTTCATCATTTATTTCCATACCCAGTCTTTCGTCTCATCTATTTTTTTGCGCGAATTGAATCACCTCATTGCGAACATTTTGGAAGAATGCTGCAACAGCGGCAACAGAAGTGTTATATCGTCATTATCAACGCCATATTATTGCCTAGTGAACACAATATAAAATAAACACATATATTCTCTAATAATAATGCTATACTTAAAACCAGCATCGGCACATTTGCTGCAGAATGCAATGCAGTTTCCATGCAGAAAAACCAGCAGAGTCAGTTTTATTGAGACTTTCTGACTAGACTCGAATTAAGCAAAAGGGAGAAAATGGGAGTATATAGACCTCCAGAAGAGAGGAGCCGGGATCAGAACATGTAAAGAGAGAAGGAGAGAGGGAGAGAGAGTAGTCAAGAAGAAGAAGTTAAACAGACAGTCAGTCAGTCATTGCAATTTTTACTCAAGATGAATAAGAGCAAAAGCAAAGAGAGTGCGATCAAGCGATCAGTTATAGAGGTAATGGTAATATTGCCATTTTGCCTATAGCAAAAACCAACCAAACCAGCCCTAACACAAAATTTACTTGTCTATTATAGTGCTCAGAGAGCTGTCTCCCTCTCCCTCTCTCTCTCTCTCTGCTGATAAAAATAATAAGCAAAAATGTACGTTACGTACGTACAATTTTCGCACATTTTTTTGTTCATTTTAAAAATTCACGTACTTTTTTTTCTTTCGTGGGCAAAGTCATGTATGTATATATTATATAGCAGCACAACTCCACTGTATAAAAACTGATATGACATGATAATTCTAGCATTTGCACGATATGTGATGATAAAAAGGGATGATGATAATGATGATAAGTAAGGTCCATATGTACAAAAGCCGGCTTATTAGTCCTGTAGCTTCTGGCAGTTTTCGCTGGTCTGGTTTTGGAAGTGGTGGTGGCGATGATGATGGTGTAGTGGTGGTGGGGTTTCTCTGTAAGTCGTTTCTGCATGGTTACAAGATGCGCAAATCAGCAGCTAGCAGCATCACACATTGTACACTTTACGTACAATTTACGTACTTTTTTCAGGCGTATCGCATAATATTCGCATAGATACACACACACTCTCTCTCTCCTTCACTGACAGTCTCTCTCGGCTCGGGTTCTCTCTCTCTCGCACACACACACACACACATACACACACGTACATTCTATATCTATACCTCAGTATAGAATCTAATAGAGAGGTGCACAGACAATGCATTGAATCTATAGAGTAGTAGTAGTATTATATTAAAAGCAAACGTGTGGTGGTGGCGGTGGTAGTATCGGTCTGGTATTTTATTGCAGTTTTCTCAAGGGCAAATCTCCTCACCATCTCCACACGGCCAAATCCATACCATGCTCCATAGCTCATTCGTATTCATCATCATCATCAACAACGACAACACACGATTTACCGTCGACATTATCATGAAAATGTATTATATTGTTGTATCATTATTATTACCATTAGTGTTATAATAGCAAGTAAAATTGGATAAGAGTTAAACAAGAAGAAAAAATGTGAACATTTTTCCTTGCTCACTCCCTGTCTCTCTCTCTCTTCTCTCGTGAAAAATGAGTATGGTCTCTTCAGGTATCCTGCGTAAAAATTTAATGAACTAAATGAAATGATCAAGCATGCAATCTCTCATGTTTAGATGAATAGAAAAAAGGAAGAATAAAAAACAGGAGCTCACACACACAAGTGAAATAGAAATGTGGATGATCAGTGGTGATGATGACTTTGAATTTTTACTGCGGATAATGCTACATTTTTATATACCTATACACTCACACACACACACTTGTACATAATGTGGAGTACATTGAGTACGAGCGAAATGCATTGGCGTACCCTACAAACTACAACAAAAGCCAATTTTAATGTACTTACTCTTACTCTTGAAAAAAGTAGACGACCAGCAGTCGCAAAAAAGTCAGGCCAGACATAATAACATGCATCATCGTCATCGTCAGTGATGTCGTGATGCGATGATCGGCATTATCTCCAAAAGCAGGAGTCTCCTGACGACTTTTAGCGTATACTTATACGCTGTATTGTGCATACATTCATATAGGACGCTGCTGCTGTTGATGAGAAAGAAATGATGGAAATGGAAGTACGTACATTGCGATCTCGTCAAATGGCACGTACACACCTTCCATCATCATCCATCCATCCGTCGAAAAAAAGAGAGAAAAAACGAAAATGTACAAAGTTGTGTCTACGTACCTATATACGCGTACCTTCCATATATAACAATACCGTGTACATTGCATGATGATGATCATAATAATCATCCTGAAAAAGTAACATCTTTTGGACAAACACACACACATAATACATAATAATGAATCATATATTATATTGCCTGACTGACTGCTGCTGCTGCTGTTCCTTTATTGCTGCTCCTTTCGGTTAAGGATAACCATGCACTTGCATAACATGTTTTTGAGTTGAGTGCTGAGTGAACAGCAGCAGTGGAGAGAGAGAGAGAAATGAGAACGAACATGCGAATTTGTCAGAAAAAACATGCGAGAATGCGAATTGTGTGTGTAGGGATGAAATGAATTTCTATATGGACCGTGTTGTTTCTTGCTGCTGCTACCGATGATGATGATGATGATGATAACATGATGTGCTTTTTAAATTAAAAAAACTGACAGTCTTAAAGAAAAAAGGAGAGAGAATCAAGAAGAGCAGGGCTTATTTATGAAAAGAATGTAAAAGGGAGATGGAAGAGAGAGAGAGAGAGAGAGAGAGAGAGAATAGAAAAACGATAGCCATCTTGCAAATAGGCCATATGTAAGTACGTACACGTACAGATCTACCTACGTATGTACATGTCGGTGTGTCCAAACCTTATACATTTCATTATAAATTGTAAAATTTATAAGCGTGATTGCAAGGAGCCAGAAGGAAAAGACATAATGCGCGATGATATCATGGCATTTCATGGTCCTCTATGGAGAGAGTATAATATAACAAAAAGTTTGATATTGCTCTGCTGGTGAAGTAAAGTAACAAGCTGTGGACGGTGGTAGTAGTGGTGGCGTGTATCAAGTTTTCTTCTCTTTTTTTCTGTCTCTCTCTCGTTACGAAATTGGAAGAAAACACACACAAACACACACACACACTGGTTGGTAAATGGAATTGGAAAGGAATGGAATAGCTAGTATGTGTGTGTGTGTGTAACTTCCACAGTGCGAACGACGGTTTTTGCTGTGTGTGTATAATAGTAATGAAATGTGTGTAAAATGTACGTACGAAAATGCACATATATATAATAACAATAAAAAAGACGGAGAGAGTAAAAAAACCAGCTTTTGGAACAACAGCAGATTACTGCTGCTGCTGCTGCTGTTGTACAACAAGATTCATAAAATTTATACGTACAAGCACTCTATTAGCACGACGACTACCCCCGCTACCACCACTAGTCCGTTCATGGTTGTTCCAAAAACACGAGTAATAATATAAAACTAAATACTGATACTTTTTGCTGCACACAAGTTTGGAACATACCACCACCACCGCCGCCGCCACTACCATCGTCACAGGAATGATGGTGGTGGTGGCAGCACCAAAAAGAATTCGCATTCTTTTCGCATATCGTTTTTTCGCATGCAAGACAAGACATTACAACGTTCTCGTGGAAGTTGGAAATGAAGAGAAGAAGAAACTAGCAAGTGCGATTTTTTGCAGCAGTACGTCGCGTACCAATGGAAAGGGATGTAATGTGTGTGTATGCATAATAGCTTTAAGGTTTATTCGTAAAAAAATGTTTACTTCTACTGGCATGAACTACATATATCTCTCTCGTCCTCTAAAGATGATGATGATAATAATAATCCTGCTAAACTCGAAGTGTACGTATATAAATATAACTTGTATTGTGGAACATTAAAGGAAGAAGTTGTTTTTCAAATGCTGCGACGATGATGATGAAGATTGCATGCATGCATGGCAGAATGAAAAAAAACAGAAGTTTTGTTCGTGTTGTCGTTATAATAAAATAGGATTCTGTTGTTGTTGCTAGGACTACTATTCCTGCTTCTACTCTTATTATTATTATTATTACACAACGAGCAAAAGGAAACAAAGTACTTTTTCCATTTAGTAATAAACACTAATATTCGCCTCCATGACCAAGAAATGAAGCTAACACTGTCACTCGTTACGTGTACAGTATATAAAACTCTACTAACTTAGATAAAATACGTTTTAAGCAATACGCGGTAGGAAAAAATTATGTGTACTTGTACATCATACTCCACAAAAAAGAGTGGTACACAAAATTGCACAAATCTCATGTAGGTAATATTTTCTTTTAAAAATTTTGTAAATACGCCAGCAGCAGTCAAGAAACATTATATATTTGTTGTTCTTCTCAAGCACCCGCATCTTCTTATTTTAGCCCTTCTGGTTCACTGGCAGTTCGTTTTCGTTGTGGTGTTAGATGTGTAAGTGGTGCTTGGTTGGTTTGGTAGTAGTAAGTTAATGACAAAAAAGTAAAGCAGTAAAAAGTGCATGCTACTACTGTTCATTTTTATGCTTCTGTGTTTCTCTCTTTCTTAGTCTCATCGTCAATGTCGTCTTTTGTCGTAATAAATGTACTCCCTATGAATTGTATACACTTTATTCGCAGTAAACATGCGGAGAGTTTATTTTGGTGGTGTTATAAACTCCAAACTTCTCTCTACCGGGTCCCCATCGCGTACATTTTCCCCAAGATTCTTCTCTGCAAAAAGAGAAATAACTTTCTACGCTTCTCTCTCTCTCTCCTTTTTATCTTGGTTTGCCACTTTTCGCACCAAGCAGTGCAGCAGCAATGTCACATTCACTTCATCATCATGAAATGTAACAAAAACCACCAAAATTTGCATGCATTTTCGGATTGTGTGTGTCTGTGTGTACAGGCAGGATAATAAACAAGATCGTATAATATACATTGAATTTTTATTGTAGTGACAGCCAGACAGAGAGGAGCACCTTACTTAACTTCTACCCAGTATACACACACAAAACACACACAACACACGCCATAAAAGAAACCCACCATTTATATTATATGCACATCGCACCGCATTTAACCATCTACTCAGCAAAATTTTCTAACTTCGCAGTTGGATGCCACGGCTCTAGACTAGTAGTAGTAGTAGTAGTAGTATAAAGAAATGTCTTTTAAACACCATTTCATCGGGGTAGACAAGTAGAAAGCATGTACTACGTAGCAAACTTGATAATACGTAATAATGTGTGTGCTGGTTTGTGTGTGCGGTAATCTGATGATTTTATAGGATTACTTACATACATTCACACGACTTTGTGTATATAAAAAAGCGAATATAACTAGTACCTACCAAGAATAACCTCTCGTTCTCCTTCATCATCATCCACATCCATTTTTCACTCCCCCCCATCTCAGCTTGCTCGTGTCGCTTTGTACAAACCTGGTACTTGTACAGTTACGCACCCACCACCACGGCGCATCATCAGCATAATGTAATCTTCATTCAGCCTTACCACCACTACCACGTTATAATACTATTATTACATTTCTCTCCATTGTAATAAAAATTCTCAAGAGAAACAGTGTTGTCCCAACACATGGAATTTCATTCTCTTTCTCTCTCTCTCCCTCTCTCTCTTTCTTTCTGTCGTCTGTCTCTGCGACTCCCCTCTTTCTCCTCTAATTTTTGGCTTCCCATCTTATCTGAATTTTGGCCGGAAGGTTTTGTTCTTCCAGAAAGGAATCCACGAGAACTGGTAGCGGTAGTTGACAAGTACTAGTCTTCATTATCTTTTCTCCCTTTTTGCCATATAGCTATGAATTTCAACTAATGCTATGAACTGTGGGACCATTCATGTCAACTCAATTGGATCGCGGGTGCACAGCTTTCGGCTCTAATTTTTGCATACACACACAAGCACTTGACGTTGATGTTCAAGCTCAAGTTTGCTTGGTTGTTATTACATGATGGTTTGAATATATAAAGCGCCGTCAAAAGGTACATGTTATACGAAATCTAAGCTTGACTCGAACAGACTCTTAGACTGGATCATTTATATGTACATGTTCCGTTTATTATTGTTAGAGTACACATTCCACCTTCCTTGCTCGTTGAATATTGCAAGCTTCTTCCTGTGCCGTCAAAAATGTGTATAGTGTCGCCATGTACTCGGTTCTCTCGTCAGGTTTGAGTCAAGCTGTATTGCATTGTCAACTGTGTACAACGAACAGTGTAACATGCACGAAATGGAATTCTCTTTTTACATGTGCAATTTTGCGACTAGAAACAGGGAAAAAAGACGGTTATATAAAACGCGTACCTACGTATCTTGTAGCTAGTGCGAGATTCCTATAGCACGTACCTAATTTTGCTCTGTGAGTGACGTGTTCCATTATTGTAATCCCTCTGCATTCATACAATCTCCTGCAGCAGCACTAGCAGCAGCAGCGCATATAATATAGCACAAGTACATGTACCCAAGTACCCATAAGCTGATACTGTCGTAGACGTACATAAAGTTTTATTTTCTTGGTCGATTTTTGTGTCACTCCACCAAAAAGAATGTCATTTTTTAGTATTTTATTGCATTTCTCCCTGTCAAACTTTGTCTTGTTGTGTGCATCTGAGTGTGTGTGTTTTCCGACTGCCTGGCTGGATGCATTGAATTCATAGATTGGTTTGGAACTTGGAAACTTTTGCTGATGTTGCTGCCACTATACCTATATAAAACACAGAAATCCATGTAATTCTTTAATATATTGCCTTGCCAGCGTCCAATGTGTCCTGCATGCTTCACTGTGGTTTTCTTTGTGGCTAAAACTGGAAATATTTGCAATTTATTTTCTTTAATGCGAAAATGTATGTGTGTGTGTGCATGCACGACACCCAATGTTATCCTCTTGTTTATTGGTTGTTTCCTATAAAAAATATCTATTATAATACCCAGTGCGACAACTAACATAAAAGGAAACGACATTTCATAATAATACCACCACTCGGCATTGCTGAGTTGGTCAGCCGGTCGATCATCGCGAATCCTCGCATTGTCATATGCATGTACAACTCCGTGATACACCAAAACCATCTCCCACTATTCCACCGCCTCTACCACAAATGCTGCGTTTATTTTTCGCGAATGGCGAATAGGTCGATAGGTACACAATGGACTTGGTTGTTACGTAGTTACGTGTAACGCTTTACCTATCATACAAAAAGTTACGTTTTCTTTCACTCTAAAGAGCTGCCTACATGTTTCTGTTCCTGTCAGTTGTATTTTGATAGTTGGAAGTGAAAACCGATATTCATAATCATTCCGTTAATTCGCCAGCATTTGCCAATGTTTTTTCACTTTAAATACAATGAACGTGTGTCCCTCTCCTTTTCTCTTCCTCTCTTCATTGAGCCGGGCTGTAAACACAACACACGCTCGTAATAAGAGAAAAGTTACTTTGGTGCATAATTCATTGGGAAAAGAGGAAAAACCTACTTTCTTTTTGGAAAATACGAGAGGTTATCCACACGAGTCAACGTGAAGACAACGAGGAGGGTGGGTATCGATGTCGACACTGCCGATGATGAAGATATATCTATATTTTACATGTATATATAAATGGACTTTTATGAAATACGTACTGCAAACGAGAAAAAGAGAAGAAAAAAATAACTGAGAGAAAAGAGGGAGAATAAAGTAGACTCCGTTACTATTATTATTATTATTATTACTGGATGTACAACGAGCTAATAATATTTCAATGCTGTTCTCTTTATGTCATTGATTTAAACAGCTACAATTTTAGGTTTTATTTCTCTTTTCCTTTCTTTTTGCAAAATATTTCTCTTTTTCCTTTGTGTATGTGTGTGTGTGTTCACGGTGCCTTGGGAAAAATCAATGATGGTGGTTTCTGCCTCTGCCGCCACTAGTACTACAACTAGAGAGTTGCTTCTGGAACTGCTGTCCACCAATTTTTGATGGCTATATAATAGGAAAAACTTTTTCCCCGGTGCCCATCTCTTTGCAAAGGACACGCTTGTCATGTTGGCGAGGATAAAATATTTATTAAAAGGGCGAAAGCATGTAATTCCCCGGTACTAGAACAAGTATGTTATGGTTGTGCTGAGTAGAAATACAGTACGTCGACCACCTACTATTACACAACATTAATTAGCTATTCTTGCTTATAAAATCCTGATTTTTTAGGCTATGTGGGCCGGAATATAAATTTTCACTAAAGCTCACATTATACCTAATTGCAAGTAATTTAGAAAAGAAACGGATAATCGGGCGGTATTTTTGGTCTGGTCGCCACGGAATACATACATATGTTAGGTTACAAAACGCCCACCCACTTAAAAGGCCTTGTCTTGTACCGTGTGCTGTTCCTCTTCTCGTTTTCCAGACCGGTTTTTTTCTGATGGTGGGATGGGAACCACACTCTGATTCTAAAAATATATCCAGGCAACCTAAAGCTAGGCTCATGAAGGCAAGCAGGGGCGAAGAAAGTTGGGTAAGATGTTTTAAAAAAAGATAGCGAAGAAACGTTCCTTTGAGAAGGGAGGAATGGATTAAATAACGTTGCTTTAAGGTGTGGGCTTTCTTTCCTACATATTTCCCGTTATACTCGTGCATACATTCTTGTAAGTCGTTATAAAATTGTAATGGAACGACCGGCAGAGAAGCATATTTTCTCACAAAAGTGAGTAAGTGGTGCATGCCTCACATGTTCTCTCCCGACCCGTTCTATCAGAATTGATCCATACCCCGGTGCAGGCCGTCCGCCTATATAGGCTACTCCAAAAAATAATGCGTCGCTCCTGCGATTCTCTCCCTTTTTCCTGTTGTGAAAGGGTAATGACGACAAAGGAACGAATGAACGAGTGATGTTGGTGATGATGATGGCGAAGTTGATGCGAAATTGTGAACACGCCATATCATTATCTCTCTCTACCGAGACGAAGTCCATACACAAATGCGACTTCTATATAGGCTGCTCCACTGACGTTTTAGGACCAGGCCAGGCAGACCCAGAGCTGCCCGAACAAAAACTGACTTTTGCCTTGGCCGCTGCGCTGCTTGTTTGCTGTATATTAAATGTAGTGATGCATTGTAGGGCCCATTGCGAATTGCGAAGACGGGTTGTTGCAAAATGCAAGGGAGGAATGGAAGGAGAGAGAGAGAGAGAAGCCAGAATTGTGTGTCTGTGTGTGTGAGTGAGAGAGTACATGTGTGCCCCGTCCCTATCGTGAGTAAAGTGTGTGTGCATAGTGTGTACGTACACAACAGCAGCAGAAGAAAAAAGAATCGCCGAGGAAAAGGGGAAAACGGAAAAAGAGAGACGCAATAAGGCGGCGGTGGAGGTAGCGGCGTATAATATTATAGCTAGCAGGAGGTGTATATAGAATAGACGAAGAGAGAGAGAGAGAGACAAATGCAGTTAAAGAAAGAAAGCAGCTGTTACACACGTACTTTATAGGATTTTTCTTCACTTTATCATCTATGCATGTATGTATGTATCTATACTTGCCGAAATTATAAAGAAGGAGCACACACACAGGAATTACGTAAATTCCAATGAAAAGAAGGAGGATGAAAGTAAAAATACTCTCTAGAGTCGGGACTCAAGAGGAACAGAAGGACGACGACGACAACTCTATATAGCCTCCTTACTCTCATCGCCTGGTTTTTTCTGAGGAGAAGATGCAATAGAAAGACCGCGACAAAGGTCGTGGTTTGCTTATGGCTTACACGGGTTTTGCTGCTGCCTACACACTCACACATTCAAAGCCAGCGCAAAGGAAGACTATAAGTGTGAGAGAGAGAGAAATAGAGAAAAATAGCAGCGCTGCTGGTGTATTCTGTTTATCACAGCACACATGGGGCAGGGTATAAATTTGATAAAGTCGCAATCGCAACTATAAAGTTAACTAGGTAGGTAGTGCGGTAGGCAGGCAGAAACCTATGAAAATAGAATAGTACAGGAAAAACTGAGGTAAGCAGAGCAGACATAAGAGAGTCAATGCGCCTACGGTTGAGTATTCTTGTTGTGTGTGTGTGTGTGAGTCTGTGGAAAAATGAACGAATAAGTCTATATACTCATACTCGTTTTTTTAGTAGAATGAAAGTGCTGATGATATTATTATGGTGATGAAGATGATACATCGGATATACTATAAGAACATATATACGCTGAAAACGATTTAAATGAATATAAGCTTTGCCTCTTTTTTTTTATTATATTCTATTCTTCTTGCAGGCTGGCAAAATCAGGTTTTTTTTTTCTTTTCATGCTCCATACAAACACGAAAAGCGTTTTTTCGCTCTCTATCTCTCTCTTTGCGCTTACGTATGTACGTATACACACATAGACACACACTTACACATATTCGCGTTCGCACACACACACACACACACACACACACACACACAGAAAGATCCAAACAATCATCATCATCATCATGCTCTGTATAGCTATATGGAGCTCTTGAGTCTTCTCGGGACTCTCCCTCTCTCACTCTTGTTGACTATCTTGACTTACGCAAATGTTCATATCAATGCAGTGAATGCGAAATGCATAAATACATACATTATCGTTATTATTCTAGAGAGCTCTTCTATCTTTTTTCACCAGCTAGGTATTCGTATGAGTTTCATGTTCTTTTACAATTCCACAGAAAACTTGTAAATTACAATGGAAAAAGATTTCGCAATATTCAGCAGCCGCACACAGACACACACACATACACACTTAAATTTTCTGTTGCTACCACCACCGCCACTATCATTGTAAAATCATCAGTCATCATTATCGTGTCATGGACAAAAAGTTGCATGCATGTTGTTTTACTGGGCAACTGGCAGGATATGCAAAAAATGAACACCTTTCTTATCTCAAGATTTTATTACAATCAACGATGATGATGATGATGACGATGATTCTACCCTATCAACTACTCCCGAACTTCAAGAGGAGGATTACATCAATTACACACACACACATACACACACTGTATGCATGAATGCAAACACAGAAAGTGGGAGAGAGAGAGAAGACACACACACACGCATTATATACAACATATGCTATACTATTGGCTACACGATTGCAACAATAACTGGAGTCTGCTTAATTTTGCTCATAAAACGAGAATTTTTTTTCCTGAACAACTCATAATTTTAATGTTACATGCAATAGCGTGTGTATCTTGTGTGTGTGTGTATTGTTGAAGTAATTTTTTCATCTCCATCCACCTTGCCGAAAATATTTCTCTAAACAGGGAATCTTCATGGTGATGATGAATTGAATACCGTCAAATTTGCATGCAACCATATTATGCAAATAAAAAACAGCGTATCATCATCATCATCATCGCCATTAAAAGTATACCCATTTTCCAGCAGACGAGTCTACCAAGAAACATAACATTAGCATTAGTCTCTTTTAATGACTATATGTCTATGTAGGTACATATACGCTGTACGGTATGACTATAAATGTGTGTATGTATGTGTGTGAGTGCGAGAGAGGGAGAGAGCGAGTGAGACGCACATCTACACACACACTCATGCATACACACAAACGTACACATAATTTCGCACAATTTCGTTTCGTTCAAATCTCCTCATTATACTATTATTCTCGTTTGGAGAATGCCTAATCATGGTGTTGTTGGTTGGGTCGGGTGGTGATGTTAGGGAAACAGGGAAAACGTCCATATAGTCGACATTTTAGTCTGTTGACGCAGGAGCCTAAGAGGGAGAAGGTTGAGAAGGACAAGGGAACTAGATACACACTAAATTGTAGTAGTAGTACGATATAGACACACACAAACACACAAAATAGTCACAAGCCTAAATATACATAATACTTTGTAGTCAAGTCAACTTTATAGCAAAAAGTAATATTTTATAGAGAAGTTATATCATCATCGTCATCATCATCTACAACAGCACGATCCTCATGAAACTCTACAGGACTAGAATTTTTTTCTTCTCTTTTTTCTGATTCTCTCTCTCCCTCTCTCTCTCTCTCTCTCTCTCTCTCTCTGGTGAGTTGTGTGTGTGTCATGCTATGGAACATGCAACGATACGTTAGTCTTAACATTTTCGCTATATAGAAACTATTTTTTACTTTATTCTGCTGCTGCTGCTACAACTAGAGCTCCAATCAAAAATGTTGTATCTGTGTAATGCCATAGCTACATAGTTCTCCTCTCGTGAGTAATGACGATGATGATGATGGTGGTGGTGCACAACAAGGAGAATATTAGGTACGCACTTCTTGTTCTCTGGTTGCACACCACACAGCAGAGAATACCCGACCTCTCACACTCACTCGTTTTTTAAGCCAAGCCAAAAAGTGTTTTTTTGCAAGTTCCATATAGTTTGCTGATTCTTCTCTCTCTCTCTCTCCACTTCTCTCTGGTTCTGGTATTCCGCTTGTGTGTAAAATAGTGCGAGTGTGTACGTGTGTGTGGATTGTGTGTACATGTGTGTGTATCATACGTACGTACAATACGTACTTACAGACGGACAGCAGCAGCAGCGGCAGGCAGGCATCAGAAGAACCAGAGAGCCAGCTAAAGAGGGAACCAAGTTAGACTACGACTCGTTTTTTTTCTCTCTCTCTCTTTGCTGATATTATAAGCAGTCCAACCAAACCACTTGACTAGTTGGCTATATAACAGGCTATGTTTGTGTAGAGTGATATCGTCATAATATTTTTGCTATAAGGGTAATGAATATATAGGCATTTTTCGTCGTATAGTTGGTTCTTGTGTGTGTGTGTGTGTGTGATGATGATGGGATGTGTGTTTCGAACGTTGCTCGTTCCTTGATGCTTTTATGCAATAGTGTAATACTGCTGGTGAGCCCGTGCTGCTTTCCCCTTCAGTTGCCATTTCCATTCCATACGGGTCACATTGCACTTTTTAGAGAGAGAGGGAGACGGAGAGAGAGAGTTGAGTTTTTTAGCATTTAATCCATCGTCTGCTGTTCTTGCCGCACCACCATCATCATCGTCAACACTGTATATACCGAGTAACTCTTTCTTGCATTTTGTATATGTTGTTTGTTGTTGGTCCGGCCAAATAGGCACCAGTTTTGTTCATCCGTCGGAGGATCCTCTCTTCTATTTTTTCTGCTGACACACAGAAAGGCAGACGACGACTCCAAGGGACGGCGACGTACCTATATTACTACAGCATTTTTCTTTGATTGTTGCAAGAAACGCTGGAATGTGCAGTTTCTAATCGCTATACTTTTTTCGATTAGTCCACCACGACAGCTTTCACGTTCACGTACAGAAGTGACCCAACTTGCAAATTTAATTGGCTGGCAGAAAACGGAAAGCTTTTCGCAACAACGACTGCTATCATCATCAACACACACCGCAGTTATAATTGTTGGTGGTGTCGTGTATGGTGTGGATGTATTTGTGTGTGTGAGAGAGAGAGAGTGTGTGTGTATATATATACTGCACCCATGTATGTGTTTTCGAACACAACTTTTTCGGTTGTCGTAGTCGTCACTTAAAAAGAGTTGCCAACAAGAAACCTAAGATTGGCTAAAAAGAATTGGAGGCACATGCCAAAGCCATAGCCAACTTGTGTGCGAGTGTGATATGGGATCAGTAAGAAAAACGAGGAGAAGAAGTGAGTGACCTGTGTTGTTGGAAATATAAAAGAGTGTGTGTGTGTGTGTCTTCACTTCTCTTGGCTGTTCGTGTTCCACACTCTCTGTCTCTATATGAAAATGAACTGAACCGACAAAACAGTATGATTGCATTTAGCGAGAAGGAAAACTAATGTAACAACGTACGTGAGAATGTGTGTCGGCAGTTTTTTTCTCATTTTGAATCCAGTACATCCAGTAACGAAAATGAAATGGAAAAAATATGAGCAGAAATAAACTTGCATAGCAGCAAAAATAACAGCAGCAGCAGCAGCTGGAACAATCGCAAAAATTCTCCAGCACGACATAATTTTATTGAAAATAAAGAATGGAATCATCATCGACTTCGCATGAGCAAATGGAACAACCATGAAAATGAAATGCTGGGTAAACTGATGTACTGGCAAGACGAGGCAAAAGCCAAGCCAACTCAAGAAAGAAGGAACGGTTATGGTGTATGGAAGGATGTACGCAGTATAGCAGGTAAGATTGAATGATAAAATATACATATCTATACCTATCTGCACATATGTGCATAAGGCATATGTACTCCTTTGGTTGCATATTCATGACAATATCATCGCAACACATATTTCCCTGAGTCTGCACATCTCATTGACATCAGTCAAGTTCATATGGTCATCATCATCATCATCATCATTACTATGCCCACTACTGTGTATGCATAAATGCTGCTACTTTGGTACACATTTATTGATAACAGAGTTTATATATCGTAGAAAGGCATATATAATGAAGGTAGGTAGTAGGTACGATGCTTTTTATGTATATATCTCCCGGCTTATCATACAACAGACCTTAAACTATAGTAATAAAAAGGGAACAAAAAGCACAAAGGCGAGAAAAGACAAACCGGCTGTGGTACCTTCATATATGCATGACAGCCCTCAAACAATTTGTGTCAAACACATTGTAAACGTATCGTAAATGGCAATAATATTTATTAATGTCGTGTTTTACTCATTTTCACACAGCCAATTTGCGCAAAGTCCATAACATTAGGTGGGCACAAGGTATTAAGCTTTTGTTTTGGTTGAAGGAGAGTTGCTCCCACAAAGCATTATTTACATTTAACCAGAGAGAAGAGAGTTGTGAGTTGGTAGGAATTACCTACATACATTTTTAGCGAAACAGCACCGGGTTGACAACAGACAAAGACAAGCGTAAGCGTAAGAGCGAAGGAGAGAGAGAAATGAGCGGTGCTGCGGGTGGTGGGACGTAAGACCATGAGGGCAAAATGTTAACTATGTAATGTGCAACTATTACTGTGTGTAAGGAAAACAGCGGCGACATGTTTTTTTTTCGGCTGCTAGTTGCCGTTCCAGTTGCTCGTTATTTCCCTTTTCTGCATGCATTAAAAATTTGCAAAAATTGTAATCGATATCATAAAACCGATGTCTGTTAACTACCATAGTTGTACAGGTTTGTACTGGTAATCATTTCAATATCATGCGGAAATAGACTGTGTGTACGTACGTACGTACGTGTACATACGTACGTGAACAAAAAAAAGACAAACGAGAATGCAGGCAAGGTGATTAATAGGTACGCATAAAACCAATATTGGGTTTCCCGTTTATAGTTTTTTTCTCTCTGACGGCGCTTTTTCCAGCGAAATTGCGAAGCAGTGCCGGACAGAGTGGTTTTGCATAAAGCAAGCACTAATTAATGCAGCTTTTAAAGAAAACTAATAGACGTGAAGGTGCACGAACATTATAATATGCAAAGTATACGTACACATTACGTTATGTCATATTCAGGAGCCATTATGATAATAGATTCCTTCACAGTCGGGCCTATAATACTGGATTTTTCCACACGGAACATTAGAGGAGACATGGAGCCATGCATTTAAATTATTAAAATGTTACAATCTAGCTCAAGGCTTATCATAATATCAAGCGGTCGTACGAGAAAACCAGAATATAGGAATTTATTTCCATCCTTTATGTACATATGAAACAGAGTTGATCGGTGACAGACTAACGTGACAAACAGCAGGAGGAACCATGACATGTATTTTAAAATGTATTGTTTCAATTTTTTTCGCCAATTCAAAGATTGATGAACTGGAAAATAAAAGGAGACAGCTTTGCTCAGCGGCGATAACACATGCGCTGGATGGAATGATGCGGCCTGCTCTGATGGGAAAAAGTTGAAAGGAACAAGGAACGACGAATGTATGTACCTGATTGACGCAATGAAAATAGGCAACGGAAGGAAAAGAAGAGATAAAAAAATAGTTTTCTACTGTTAAAAAAATCATTTCTGCAGTTACTGACTTTTTCCAGGAAGAAAAATAAAATGTAGAAAATAGTGACTTTCCACACAAGAGGAAGTGAAAAATATCCGTGTATTTTAATAGTAACAATAATAATAATATTAATAATAATAATAACCACCGTATAACACACAGTGGGTCATCAACTCACAACAACATTCTCATGCTTCTTTGATCCACTGGTGCACACGTTTTTGTTCTTCTATTTACCGACAACATACAGACTTGATATTGTTGCTTCCTTCCTCTTACTAAGCATAATAATTGTAAGAAGAGAATAATGCTCGCGCTTGATTATTATTATTAAACAAACACAGCGAAACAATGATTGAATGGTGCTATGTAGAATTAACGTCGCTCTAAGAATATTTAGGTCATTTGAATAGAAACGGTGTGCACACATAAAATGCCAAAAACAGGAATATTTTTAGGGAAGATATGAACGAGTTGAGAGTTACGGTAGACGAAAGCAAATGTTGATAGAACAACAAAGGTTATCACCGCAAGTGCCGAGTGCGAAAAAAACGACAAGAAAATAAGTAAGAGGAACAGTTTAGTTTTGTATTTTGGTGGTCTTGAGCGTCACTCAAACTCAAAACTTGATAAAATCTACGAGGGAGGGAGATAGAAAAAATTGGAGGATGAGATGAACTTTTACTCAATTAAAAATTGTTAATTGTTAACGGGTGAATGTTCCTCTTAAAATCAGTGATTCTAAATGTATTGGTGCGTGCTAGCCAGTGTTTTACTCCCCTCTTGTTGTCGTTGTTGTGGTCCCACATTGTTGGATCTGCTGGAGAACAATAATCCACACCTATTGGAATACTACAACAGCAGTGCTAATTGTGGCAGTGGGACTACAAAAGATTTCAAACTCAGTAATTGGTGGAGTGACTCTACGTATAACTGTGAGAATAAACATAATAGTAGCAGTAGTAATTGCAGTAGGGATAATAAATGTAGGGATAATAAATGTAGGAATAATAGTGACTTTAATAAATATAGTGCATATTTTAGAGGTAAAGTATTTGAAATTGAAGCGCTGTCTACTTTCTCTAGTGGTCGTCCCCCCTACGCTCCAGCAACATGACAGACTTGTCAGTATCGTCGGAGTTGCTAACATCAAATAAAGCCAGTCTCATCTCATCCCGTTCCTCTTCTACTCCTGGCGAAGCAGCGGGAGTAGTTGTAGGTACTGGTATAAGTGGACCCTCAGCAATAGGAACGGTGGCAGCAGCAGCATCCTCAACGTCATTATCATCGGCTTCGGTGAAAGCAAGAGCCAGCTCCCCATACCCCATAAGCAGCAGCGGAATCAGCAACAGTCACGGTAGTGGAGGAGGTCTGGAACCACACACTTCATCAGGAGGAGTGCACTCCGCTGCTTCCTCCATCAGTCATTCTACGACCACCGGCAGTAACACACATCATCACCATCATCAAGGACAGGTTCAAGGAGCACCACTGCAAACGTCAACCCAGCACCATCACAATCTTCCTCACCACCAACAACATCATCCTCCTCATCATCACCATCTAAGTCAGCAGCCTTCCCCGATGGAGGTGTTCAATCTCCGTTGGGATGAGTATCACCGTATTGTTATCGACTCTTTCTGGTCACTGTACACTGAAGAGTCTCTGGTTGATTGCACTCTTGTAAGTCCTCCAAAATAACATTTGAAAATTTTCAGCCAACATTTTCAGTGACAGCACACGTTCCAACAAAGGCACGAAAAACATTGTTGTATTGTCGAGTGCTTTCACCATCAAAAAATCTTCCAGTCGACAAGACTTAAAGATTAAGAACGCTTTATTTTTTCCATTTCACTCTGTCAGGTTTGCAGCCCTACCGAGACGGTGAAGGTACACCGGATAGTGTTGTCCGCCAACAGTCCTTATTTCAGGTCACTACTGGCCACTCACACAGCTCATCCCCATCCCATAATCATCCTCCATGATGTCAGATACTCCATTCTCAAAATGCTCATTACATTCATGTACAGGTAAGAGATATTCTCGTTTACTTAAGCCTGATAACAGTCTATTTTAATTCAAAAAATCTTCATACATATAAAAAAAAAGTGCAACTCCAGCATTGCCCCCCAACTTGCCCTTAGCGCATCCGCCATTACGACTTTTCGACATAGGCAATGTCAAATTCAATTTTCCATTCTACATCTTTGCCGGCCGGGTAGCTCACTCGGCTTTTCCCATCGCCGTGGTGATCCTTATGATCCCTTCCGAATCCTTATGTGTGCACTCTGTGTACACAATGGGATCATCGACAAACATTGCTGCCAGTCTTCCCATCTCTATTATTACATCCTCATATTATGAACATCTGTCCCATTTTATGCATCCGACCTGTATCTCCTTGAAAGTACAAAATTTAAAAGAAATATCGCAAAGATACCTATAATTGCACCTCCGAGTAAAAGCAAAGGGGAAAATAAGAAGGGCATGAAAAGTGGCATGTCCGTAATGGCAAGCCTCGTGTGATGTATGCAAGCTTGTGGGAGAGAGAATCATCTGTTCAAACTGATCTCCGCGAGATCTGATCTCCTTTCTTCCATGCTTGCATCCTGAAGTAGCAACGACGACAACGTTTCTTCTCTCTTTTTTTTACCGAATGCATCTCTCTTGCATTCCCACTTTTCTCCTGCTGCTACAACTCCGACAGAAAAAAATCCCCCTTCACATATGCACATGTTTCTTGTTTGAGCACTAAAGCATACACGATGACTCTCTCTTCTCCTGCCATTCGGTTCGTCTGTAGCCTGTGTTACAGCTTGTCATTACTTTCTTGTGCAACATCATCGTCATGATAGTCCTAATGATTTTGCACATGACAAAGTAGAGCAAGTGTGTAAGCAACTAAAAATTCTACTGCTATTTTATAGCTACTGTGATGCGATATGGCGAGCAAATGTGTGTCTGTGTGTATGTGTGGTGGAGAAGGAGGAGACTGGTCCTTTTGGGTTGGCTGGTTGTGTAGCTGTTAGAGATGCACTTTTCGTTCTTTCATGTGAGTGTGTGTGTGTGTATGTGTGCGAGTGTTTGTGTGTACTACATATTGTGCACTTGTGTTCATCTATTTCTTCCTTTCGCCAATGTACTCATTGAACGAACATTGCTTTTCAAATACGTACGTTCTAAACTGCATTGCGATACGACGAGGACGAAAGATGTCTGATGTAGGTATGTGTGAATGCATAGAAAAATATGCGAATTGCGAAGGGAAGAAGGACGAGAAGAAGAAAGCGTATATGTTTATTGCACTGCACTGAATCTTTCTCCTCTCGTTCTCTCCCTCAACACTTTTCTCTTGCAGGTTCAAAGAAAAGCATGTCTGTTAGAGGAGTTGTATATGTATCTTTAAAAGGTTTTGGAGTACGTTTTCTTCTCTCTCATCATTATCATCACTCGTATCGTTATCCTAATGATGCATTTTTTCATAAAGGATATAAATATAGCTTACAGTCATGTTCGGTTTCTTTGGTTCGGTCGGCCAAACGGTAGAGGAAATGCAAAAGATAAAACAAAAAGAAAGCAATCCTCTTTGCACGCATAAAGCAAATAAGCGTGCGAGAAGAAATGGGCATATTTCCTGTTGGTTTCTGTTTCATCCTTATCTTTGTAGTCGTCTTCCTCCTCAAACAGATTGATTTTTGGCCGGTAAATTGCATTTCACCGCAACGCAACGACTGAAGCTGTGTTAGTGTTAATGTAAAGATGTATCGCCAACTCGTTACTTATTGTTGGTTTGGCACACTCGCGAGTTCTGAGTCGGGAGAGAGAGTAAAGGAGAAAGAAAAAGTGAAGAGCAATAATATAGTGAAAGGGGAAAGGCAATGGCAAATGGAAAGATAAACGCATTCGTGTATATATTTACAAAGGCGCAAGCTGAACCACATCACACAGTTGAGAGTGCACTACTTTGCATACAAAGTTGCTGCACTGCTGCTCTGCTGTACTTGAGTATTACATCCCCACCGGGTTAGTTTTGTGGACCACTGCCATTCTAGGTTGGTTGTGCAACCACCATCTATCTGGATAAAGAAGGCATGACGGCACGAGGCACGTTATTTGCTCGCTAATCTTTCACTGTCTGTGTAGTGTGCTTTACAGAATGCTACGATTATTTCCAATCGAAATAAGCTCTTTTGAGGACAATCCCCATGACAGCATAGATGTCATAGTTGAAAGCAGCGTTTTTTCTAGTACGGATGAAGTACTGCTCAATCAGCCATTCGGATATGGTGATTGGATGATAAAACAAATGGAGAGTGCATTCATCACCACAGGTTAATGGCATGTGTCAACATGCAGGTAGGGGGAATGCATTCTCCGCTTTCTCGGCTGCTAAACCAGTTTTCCCAACAGGAAATTTGCTTTAATGAAAAGGAAGAAAGGAAACAAAGCGCTTTGCTTGATTTGAATGATACAGCGAACTGGAGAGAAAATTGTGCTGCCACTCTCGATTTTGGTTGGCTGCCTTGTTGTACAAAGCGCGTTGGATTTAAATCCACTTTGTATATGCCCACTCCTTCCTGCGTATTGTATCGTGCGAATGAACTGGTGATGATGAAGTGAACCTAAACGGTTTTCGATATTTCGAAGGAGGAAAAGCCGGCATTTTCCAGTATCGTGGCATGGCATTGGCAGAAATGAAGGTGATGGCGATGATGATGTATTTGCTAACCGACACTTGCTTCTCGAGACGAACTAGATGTTCGGTGTAACCCGGAGGAGAAAGCCTATGGTTTTACGGACTCCGTTCACACATAAAAGATATGCATTTCTTGCACACAACACAATACACACACACATACATGGTTTTTTGGTGAAGGAGATAGACGTAAGAAGCAGTAAGAGCACGACGGTAAGGAAACAAGGAGAAATGAGAGAAAGGGGCTTTTGAATGCTTGCTTATGGTGACGTGATGACGACCACGATGATATGATGATGAAATAGTGAATATAGAGCCTCCAGCCTCTTCTGGAGGTATACACAGGCCTGGAAAAGAAGTTAGTGAGCGAGAGAACGATGTAGGTATGTGGGAAAGCGAGAGCTATAGTGAGTGTGCGAGAATGGGGAAGAAGGGCATTGCACCTTTATCATTTTGGTACACTTTTTTGGGCTGTACCTAAGGGCAGGAAAGATCCATGAAGAGATGAAATAGGTGAATATGAAAGAATATGCGAAAGCCGGTTGGCTCTCTGCTCACTCGTGGTATATGCCTTGCTAATGATGATACTATGTACATGCTGCTGGTTAGTTATTGGTTCTGTATGTGTGAGTGTGTGTGTCGGTGTGGAGTGCTTGCTCTCTTTTTTCTCTTTGCTTGTTTGCTGTCCTTCCATGGGAAAGTAGAGTCCATTGTGAAGGGCCGCTGTTATATTAACTGGAGCGTGGACGGATGCACAGTAGGAAGTTAAATACGTAACGTTGTTCCATTCTCGGCAGAGATGCATGGCTGAAGTGCAAGTTATATATAGTTTATGAGCATGTAACAAGTTTAACGGATGCTTTGGAGGGGTGGTCGGGTTTTTTCGTAGGGGGATTTATATGGTACACTACGTGCCTCGTGCGCGCGTGCTACCTATTAAAATGACCTCGATTGCCGGAAAAGCGTAATGAATGTGAGATAAAGCCTGTTCTCCTTTTTGGATGGTTTATAGGGGTGAAGTGAACGTGCTCCCGGAAGAGATGACGAGCCTCCTTAAAACTGCCGAAAGTCTACAAATCCTGGGTCTAAGCTCTTCCCAGAACTCGCATACGGTCACCACGACAACTATGACTACCACGACGGTGTTGAAACGCAAGGCAAGTTCTGCGCGGAGTTCGGGAGCTTCGACGCCGTTTGAACCTGCGTCGTCGGCGTCCTTGCAGCACGCACAAACGCCTGTGCTAACGACGATCTCAAACTCTAATGCTAGTTCACCACCGCAGACGTCAGTAGGCCCGGGAGAAGGAAGAGGTGGGAATGGGGGTGGAGGAGGGAATCATGTCGGTCCGCCGAATAATAATAACAATAATAACAGCTCTGCCACTATACAACAAGCTGTATACTCTAAAAAAGCGAGAATTTTAGAACAACAGCACCATCACCACCATTTTCCTGCTCATCATCACCACCATGGGATAAATCACGTTCCTTATCACGGGGGTGTGAATGTACCTGTGGCGGCATATAACTCCAGTAGTAGCTCTTCTCCGGGTACTCCAGTTGCTTCTGGAACACCCACTAATCCAAATTGGATGAATCAACCGCTGGCACTTAAAAAGGAAGACTCCAGAAGTCCATCTCCCTCAACACCATCACCGCCTCCGGAGTCCCCCCCGCCAGGAAGTGTGGGTGGACGGAGGGATGATGGAAGGGAAAATTCCTATCATCACAGCATAAGAATGTCAAGATCGCCTAGTGACCTGATCCGTAGATCAACCTCAACCTCACCAAAACCAGGTTGGGTAGGAAGTGGAAGAGATGCTCAATCCCCGCCTCCTACGTCTGTCCCACCAGCTCACTCTAATATGTATCAACACCACAACCAGCAACCACACCACCACCATCATTCTCATCACCATCAACAACATCCCCAAAATTTGAGAAAACTGTCCGCACAAAGCAGTGTTTCTCGAGGAGGGCCCATAGATGATACTTTTATTGATGAGGATGACGAGCCAGAATATGAGGATTTATCTCTGGGAGCAAATTCTGATAGGGGTGGAGGAGGTAGGGATTCTGGACCAATGATAAATGATGCTGATATGAATGTGAGTGACGAAGAAGAGGATGATGAAGAAACTGGACATCATCCTCAGTCGCGAAATTCGCTTGATTTAGCCTCCAGCTCCAGGAGTAGCAGCACAAGTGGTATCAATCTCATCCAGGGTACATCTCACATGGATCAGGTTCGTTTAAACAGGATTATTATAGACGTCTAATTCATTGGGATAACGAATAATGTCATGCGAACGAATGATGCGTAATTTAAAACATTGAAGCAACTCTCAAAACTTTAGCGGCATTTCTCAATTTTCTTTATTGCAGGATCCGGCAGTCCTTTGTCTCCGTTATTGCTGTCCGTATTGTTCCACAAATTTTCCTTCGCAGTCAAACCTCTCCCGACACATAATGATCTTACATCCCACGGTATACTCAGCCCTTTACGCAAACGCTCCACCTGGTCCTATTCAAGTTCCACCGCCATCAACATCTCCAATAATTGAGACACCTCATAATCTGGTCAAGCATAATAGTAGTCATAATAGTAACGATGGAAGTGGTGGGTTGCCACTGGAAAATCATCACCCTCATTCCCACCATCACCTTCCACCAGGACATCCCTCGTATGACAAGGGCGGTCCCGGCGATGGTAGAAGTGGCTCAACGTCGGGTATGATACATGATCCTCAAGGTGGTGGTGGCTCATCTTCCTCATCCACTTCCGGGCAGCAGTCCAGTATCGTCTGTAAATTTTGCGGGAAGCCATTTCCTGAAGTGTCTCAACTCATTCAACACTTGCCTATCCACACGGGTGAACGTCCTTTCAAATGCGAATTTTGCGGTAAAGCATTTAAGCTCAGGCATCATATGAAGGACCACGCTAGGGTGCATACCGGGGAAAGGCCGTTCCGCTGTAGTTTGTGCGGCAAAACGTTTTCCCGCAGCACCATATTAAAGGCTCATGAAAAAACACATTTTCCCAAAGGTGCCGGTCCTCCAAATAATGGACCGGCAGAAGGAAGTAATGGTAATGGAAACGGTGAGGCAGGGAGCAGAGGGGGAGCTGCGTTCAAATTGTGATAAGATACGTAACTTTTAGCGATTTAAATTATAATTGTAACTAGCAAATAAACAATTACTACCTTATCTTACATAGATAGTGACTACATTTATAAGTACCTGCTGCTGCTGCTTCTTCTCTTCTGGCATCATCGTCCTATGGCATTTATCACACAAAGTACATTAATATTGTAAGAAATTGAATTGTAATTTAGTAATTATCATTGTTATGAGTTAAATGTTTAAGAAATGCACTACTATCTTTTGACAACGTTTTCATTGTTTAAGAGTCACTTTGAAATCGTGTGTACGTATGAATGACGAATGGAGCCACGGCGTGACGATATGAGAATTGTGATAAATTAATAATTAAATTAGAGGTATTGAAATTGGTTGTTTTGTTTGCATGGGAATTGAGTGCCAGAATTTGAGGGAATGAATAGACAGAGAAGAAAAGGTAGATAGGAACGTTTCATTATTCTAGGTTGGGATTGTTACTGGTTATATATATAACCCCTAAAGATGCCAAGTGGTTTTTGTCACTTGGGCAAATAACCAGTCTGGAATTTGAATTTAATGGTGACTTGTATGACATAATAACTAGAATTTGGGCTATACTATTGCAGAAAGTTAGTACCTGATAAATATAAAGGCGTGAGGAAAAGGATAAGTCAAGAATTAGCCAAAAATGTGGTGTAACTTGGTGTGACCTGGTGGATTTTGTGATTTGACTGATTTAGCAAAAGTTGGAAACGATAAGGTACCCCAATAATGAAAGAAAGTATGACATGCATAATTATGGAAACCATTTAACAGGAACGATTTTAATCCCATTTACGGAAACTGCAAGAAAAGAACTGATATTGAACAAGAACAGAGAGATAAAATATATATATTTTAATGAGGTTATGGTTTAGGAATGATGAAGAATATATGAAATGAAGGGATTTGGATAGAGATCTCCGTGTTTGCTAAAAGATAGTACCCTAGTTTACATTTTCTCCTGTAGTAATTACATTAAATATAATATTAATTATTATTATTATCAATTGCTTGCAACTAAGAATATAATTTTAAGAGAGGTTTTCCTGAACACATATACGCTGTAAGGTAACATAATGTTTAAAAGTGAGTCAGTTCAAGAGATGATGGAAGGGAAAAGCGCTAGAGTGTAGAATTGAACGTTTTTATCTCGGAGGGGCCAAAATCCAATTACATAAAATATTCAAATATGTGCGCGCGTACAGATTTTCAATCGGCAGAAGGTAACAAAAAGGGCGAAAATAGGTTATCAATCAGAGACAGAGAGATCTGCATACAAACTACTCCGGTTTCAGTGGAAGTGTTAATTAACGATTTATATAGTTTTACAAGAACAGTTTAGTTTTCGTTTTAACATGAAAATTCATTGGGTTGGTCGATATGATTATCCCGGCGTAATTTCTTGTTTACAAGAACCACAACACCAATATTTATTATAAAACGGATTGCTTTCAAACGAAATACCTGAGAACCTATTAAGATTTATGATGAGTATGTACCACTAAAGTTTATCCTTAAATATACGTATCATTACTCTTTTTAAACTTTTGATTGAGAAGAGTAATAGCGAGAATTTTTACTTGCTACACATTTTTATAGCAAAGATACAAAGAGTAAAACCAAAGTATATGCGACGACGCCCACTGCATATCTACTGCTGCTGAAGTTAATCTTAAGTTTAGAAAAATCGAATGATTTCACACAAGAAACGTAAACTAGTCGACATTTTATTTCCGTTTTTAGGTACAGATTTGTTAAACAATTTTCTTCCATTTACTAAAGAAGCACACAAACACACACACACACACCTGCATAACATTGGATATGTCTTCGTGTAGTACACATAAAATATATATTGTTTAAATTACGTGTAAATAAATTTTTTCCAGAAAATGAATATACGTAAAATGTATATAAGTCTTATCATCCCTATAGTTTCCTTGCCAAGTATAGTTTTTTTTCAAAAGTCCACCTCTTGTTAACTTTGCAAAAAAAGAACATAAATGACGCTCTAGGGATATTTGGTATGTGTAATGTATTTATGCTGATGATACGGAATCAAGAGAAAGGGCCGTTGTCAACATGGAAACGGATTAAAGACTGGTAATATATAGGTTGTTACTGTTAGCGTTTATTATTGAAGCAAAATGATGTCTCCAACTAAACTATAAAATGTATCCTCAACATCCTCCTGAGACATCTAGCCGTTGTTAGATTTAAGAAACTGATTATTTGAGAAGGGAATGGTAACGAGCACGCCGGTAAATGATGAAATTTAAAGCCTTTCATGGGTCTGCGTACTGTTAGTGTAATTGTTGGCTAGGTCAGAGGATAAGTTAAATGGCATGGTTACTACTGTACTCTCTGTTGGGATAATACCTCTACTATATAATATCTATCGCCTTTTCACAAACAAAAAAAAAAGCTTTCTACAATTTAAAATTGGGTAAATTGAGTTGATCGTTCGATTGTTTGAGAAGAATGATTGATTACTTTGACCATCATCATGGCTTTTTTTAAATAGAAAAGAGCTCTCCATCAGAGAACATGCACGATATTACTACAAAAAACGAATACATGTAACGTTTGACATGGACATGGATGTCCTGTCATTCGAGAGAGATAAACATTTTTCATAATGAAATAGGTAATCTAACAATAATTATTATTATATTTGATTAACTGCAAATATAAAATACTACATGATATACGGGCTTCAACGAATTACCTCTGATAATGAACATAAATATAGTTTTTAAAAAGTAAGAGGGGATAAATTTGTATACCTTAAAACCTCAATTTCTACTTTAAAACACACACACACACTTACACATACGTACGTACATGTATAAAAAAATGATAAAAACTAATATCTCCTGTCGATCAATCCTATTTAGGCATACTGTTTTAGTAGGTAATTTCGATACACAAATAAGACGTTAGGGATTACAGAAGAACTTCCGTCGGTGGATGTGCACTAACCTATTAATAACTATAAATCAAATATATACAAAAAATGAAAATGTAAAGTAACGATATATACTTACCTCGCTGAAGTATAAATACTTAATAATGTAACAAAAGCTTATCATCAGCTTCAAGATATATCTACAGCATACGTTCTACAAGTGAGGATAGTGTTAACGACTGAAACTAATGAAAACATAACTACTGCCTGCAAAACACTATTTACTACTACTATTATTATTGCGCGTATATATAAAATAAACCGTTGCTGAAAATATTTTATAAAAATGAGTAAGGGTAAACAACATTAAGTGATGGTTTTACATAAAAAACACACACTGTTGTAAATAATAATAATAATTATTATTATTATTAATCACTTATATAACAACTCTCAGCAAAGTCATATACGTATTCTTGCATTTAAAATAACAGTCGATAATATATACATATATCTTACGTACGTTGATTTGAAAGGACAAACAGCACCTTCCTTGTAATTGTGTGTGTATTGATCGTTACAATAATTAAAAATGAATGTATATAAGGAAAATATGAAAAAGGCTGCTTGTAGGATTGTTGTTTTCTTTAAAGAAAAAGAAACAAGGTCAGCTTCCAAAGAAAAGAATGGCTTCACTAGTAGTTCAGTTCAGAAATGGAGACGAGGATGAAAAATAACTTATTTCATTTTTTCGCTTCGTAAATGTGTAAAAGTAGATTTGTGATAAACTAAAGATAGTGAACATTTTGTGAATAACTAATCAAAACAAAAGGAAAGAGTATCTGCTGCTTATTAATATCTGCACACAAAACGTGTGCGTCTCTACAACCTACAACCTCCGAAAAAATACGATTAAAAGTAGAACATCACTGTTAACTTTTTAAAAAAGCAAACTGAATCTCCATCAGTATTTTTTGTTGAAATCGAGTGACAGCAACAACTGAAAAGTCATATATTATTGTTGTAATTTATTTTCTTGTTGTTTTCTTAAAAGAGGGTATTTTTTGGATTGAGCTCCCCCCGTAAACGATGGCCATTGTCTGTGTCGGTTCGCTTGTATGTGATTTTACCAGTTTTATTATTGAAAATTGCACGATAAAAAAAACAAAAATAATTCAAAGATGGCTAACTAATTTAAGAGTCTTCATTGAAAGGTCATGTTATTATTATTGTTGTTGTTATCATTATTATTATCATTATTATTATTATTCTGTAAGCTTTAAGTAATCGTTATTGTAGAAAGTTTTCATTTTTATTTGCACAGCAATGCAATAATTACAAGAAATAAAATTGTAATAACATAAATGATAAACGCGTTCTAATCTTAAAAGCTACCCCAATATATGATGTAGGCTTATCAAGAGTGAATGATAACAAGTTTATTATTATTATTGTTGTTGTTATTATTAATTATTATTCATTTTATTAACTATTAGTTAACTTAGAAAATCGTATCAATTAGTTTTTTACTGATTGCTTGTCATCCAGTCAAAAATAAAAGCTGCGACGGTGAACGTCGAGTCGAGATAGGAAAATAATGGGAAGGACAGAGTAGAGAGTCAAAGTAAAAAAAAATGTTCAGTCAATTTATATAATTCGTTAGTAATGATATGCTATATAAATAATATGGTACAGACAGATCGTATCCACGTATACATACATATAAAACATATATCTTATATTTTTGTTTGCTTGTCAAATACTCGGACAATTGTGTTTGATGTTGTGAAGCGGTATATTTGGCTGATCAATAATTACAACATTCTTAATCGATTCTTTGTTCTATCATCAACTTTTAACGCGTCAAGCACAGTAGGTAGCAGGCAGCATAAAGGGAAAGAGGAAAAAGGAAGCATTAAAAAGTCTTTAAAAAATGACGATTTGAGAGGTCGTATTTGTAATGTGTAGTGCTTTCACTAGATGTAAACAATACATTTAAGTAGCTAGTAGACAGTAATTTTTGTTAGCGTACGCAATTATTCATAATGAATTTAAGGTTATGTTTTATGAGTGAAGAGTAATCTTGATACGACGTAAATATTATCAACTGTTTGATCATAACTAGAGGACACATTAAATAGATATATAACTAATATTATAATTAGAAAATCTTAAATCTATCCAATAAATGGTCAATTGTCAACTACTACATTATGCCTATTTCGTTTTTTTAAATAAAAGCCTGAGACTTGCCATTTTAATAAAACACAGACAATTTTTTGTTGCAAAAGAAGAAAAATATAATTAAAATACTATTCAAGGGATGACTATTTATATTACAGACATTTAACAGCTACATTTAAAGCTTTCATATTTTATGTGAATTCGTTTCATAGGATGGTAAAATGTAGATGATTGTTGGAGACTCGAAGCGCGCATATATTATTAATATTCATTTTATCGGCCAAAAATAATGCAGTTTAATAAAAAAGAAACATATAGTAGTAATGACGATATTGAGTAAAGATTTTAAAATCACGCTTTTATTATTGTAAGGCAAATGGCAAATATACAGGTAGCTATGGCAAATTCATCAAGGATATTTCACCGAGGTGAAAGTATATAGTCGAAACAATATGAGACGATCATATTATGTTAGCAACACAACAATATTTACTGCAATTGGAAATCGAATACGTGTTTTTATGAGATCAAGAAAAAAATCGTCAAGTTTTATAATTTGTTTTTCTTTTCGACAAAAATCGAACAATACAATACGAAAATGGAGTAGCACGAGCTAGGTTATAAAAAAATTTAGAGAACCATATAATAAAAAAATGCCCGTTGTGATTCTTTGAAAGCAGTAAAAAACTGGTATAACAGATGATTGTGAACTATTATGAATTTAATGAATTTATTATTATTGTTAGCTAAGAAATTCAAATTATTATATAGCGGTACAATATTATTTACCGGTAAAATCCGAATGTTTCAATGAAGCTAATGAATAAAAGAATGAAAATGGGGTATTCCGATGACAGAAAGTGAAAAAAAACTCGCAGAAAATTTTTAAAAATATTTATATAAATATTTTGGTAAGTAGACATACCTAAAACATAATAAACCGTTCGTTCGTCTAACGAAAACACTATAAATCGTTTGTTCGCAAAATAAATCTGTCTCTAACGGTGATAGTGATGGATTGTTCGTTCGTTCGTTCGTTCATTTCGTTTGTTCAAGAAGAAGCAGAGTGCTCAGTAAAAACAAAAAAGAACAACAAATAATAAGATTTAACATATTAATACTAAATCATAGTTGAGAAAATCGATAAAAAAAACTAAATACATAAATATATATAAATATATATATATTTCAATAATAGTAAGATAATCAATTTACTTATATATATATACGTATAAAAATACTTCAAAATAGTTCTAATACAAAGGATCTTGTAGAAACTATAAACTTATTAACAACTTAACTAGAGACTATAATATATATTGTAGGAACAAATTTTCGATTGTAACGTGCAAGAAAATTCAATAATACCGGTATATCTACTCTAATTTCGAAGAAGCTTAACAATTTCACATGTTATACTACGGTGCAACATGTCTGGCAATCTTAAACAATTTCAGTTCGCAACTTTTACTTTCGTCGTAATAAGTGTAGTAAAGCGGTAAATCACATTTACTTAATAGATTCTTGGAACATGATGCATTTTTTCAAGAATCAAAAAATCTTACATACAACAGCTATGCACTATATATATATTATACGTTTTTTGACAACATGCTTCTATCCATTTTTTAAAACAAAAAAAGTCATGGGACAAGAAGAAGCATGTTGTAGTGGTGGTGGTGGGCTTACATAAAAAAATGATGATGTTGAGACTGTGATGTGTATTTTCTTTTTCAGAAAATATTATAAAAACAAGATGACGATGCTCGAATGAGAATATAACAGCATGATCTTAATCTAACATGTATTATTATTTGAAACTATAAATTAATTATATAAATAAACATAACGACTATATTCAATTTATTGCCACATTATCTGCCGTGTGTCATTGTAATTTCATTGTTGTGTACAATATAATTTTTGCGTAAAGTTTTTATCGAATGTCTGTACATTGTTACTTGATTATGTTCTTGTACAGAAAAAATTAGCGCTATATCATCTTGTTATTATTTTATGATTACTCTGTAATTTTTAACAATATGACATTTACCTTGTATTACATCCCATTTTATTTGAAAGAAAATGTTAGTTTTAAGTTTTTCGCGACAACGTTCACATTTAAAAGAAAGTTGTCCCAGATTTTATTTGTCGCTTGTAATAATTAATTTCTTTATCGTTATTATTACTTTAAACTTTATTAAACTGTCATGCTTCATGATATATCCTCTTGTTGTTCCCTCAGTCAGTGTGATATTAACGTTCTTCTTGCTGGGAGAAGCGTGTGTAGAAAAGTTGAATGAATAAAACAAAAAATCCGTACATACTACATTACAGTTATACACTTTTGTTTGGTATATGTTGTTGATGGTGATGGTAGTTATACGATGTATGATGCTGCTTGGTTGGAGTGAGGATACATTAAAAGTACCATTTGATAATAATATATATGTTTACCCGTATTACATGGCATTTGTTCTTGAAAGTAAACGAAAGAAAAAAAACATAAGCATCTTCATATACACATTATATCATACATTGCATACTTGTACGTGTAGATCGTTCTGAATTGCATTCAGATACATGGAAAACACAATTAAAATAAACAGAAAAAAATGCTCTGAATCAGAGAGAAAGTTGTGCTTTTTTTATCCTGTGTGTCTGTTTGTAGCACAGTAATGAGCAACATCTGAATTCCTTATCATATTTTCCCCTTTCCAACAACGGGTGTTTCTGTACTCGCGCATTGTAAGAACGAGATATCTTTCAAACGCACCGTTGGAATACTACATCATGCATAATAGATTACACCTTCACGGTATTTTACACCAATGTAGAACAAAGACTCCGTGTCGGACGCCTTAACAGAGCGTGCGTGTATGTCATAAAAAATCAGACAAGGAAGAGGGAGCATACGTGAAGTAAAACCCAAGTCGAGTGTTTGATGTTGCTGTAGAACAGAGTTCACAAAGTATAAATGTTTCAGTTTGCATGACGCATTAAATAATAGAAGACCACGGCAGGGAACAAAGCAGCAGGCAATTCTTCGCAACAGTCGGAGAGTTACAAAATATAACAAAACGTAAAACGCTGTGTGATGAGGCGTATTAGACCGTTATTCGTCAAAAGGGAAAGGAATATGAGCACATATTATTATATATATGGGTACTGGGTACCCCGCATCATCATCAAACTATGCCCCACACGAAGATCTTCATTTATCTTTCTATACAGAGAAAAGCACCCTTTCAGGCTCGTATAAGCACCACGTTTTCCATTAAATTATCATTAGCATTATTATGGCGTACGAATAAATATACATTGGCTAGCAGCACGTATGATGAGAAAAGCAGGGTGACTTCATCATCAATATGGAGCCGCTTTCACCATTTCCTGCTTGCTTTTGTTCTAGCATTTACTGCCAGGCCAAATACCATTTCAACAGTAAGAGGGAGACACCATCCGATATTGGCAACCATATATTCATGCATTCAACCATGAAAATGATTGGGATTTTGGACAACGACGTCACTTGCAACCTTCACGGCGTGGCATTATAGGGGCATTTAGAATGAATCGAGCTTATTACGTAGATGCTACGACGACAACGATGATGTGACTGTAAAAAAAAACTTTCATGCTTGTTTTAGGAAAAATTGCTGCCACCCCAAAAATGGGAATACAACGTTTGCAGCGAAACGAACCCGAGTTTGTCTCTTTCTTGCACGAAAACTAAAAAATTAACATGGTGAGAGGTCTAAATGCATGTAGTAAAAGTATGGAAAGCTGCATTTATTATATATCTACAACAGTCTTCAAGTAGATCATTTCCCTTGAGTAAGCTCACAGCTCCCAGTAACCAAAACATTATATAGTAATTTTGGGTTACTCGTAAATCCATGCCTTCTTTTCCCTGGTTCGTTTTTACTTCCAAAATCGAGCAAAAAATTGGGATAGTTGGATTATGGAATAAAAACCCGACTCAAATTACACGGCTTCTTTTGCCAACCAGCATAAAAAACCACAACTACTGGAGTAGGCGGCATTATATTCCATTATAAAACACATTTTCTTCATTGCTTATTAACACTACGTACATATTATTACATATTACTACCAAACCAAGGTTGCCATTTCTGTCTGATTTCATTGGAAAACTTTCCTCTTCTCTACTGAATGACCCAAGCACTCTTAAAGAGAAACCCTTACGACGTTCAAATGCTTACAAAATCGGTTTGGTAAAGAAAGGAGTGCAAGAACATAATGTAATCTCAACGTATGCATGCTTTCCCTACGTTTCTGTCTATGAAAGCTGGAAATCAAACAAAAAAAGTCTCAAAGTGAAGCCGATTTTATCCGAATATCAGCACATCCCAGGAGAGTATATAAAAGAAAGCATTGCTTTTTCACTTTTTCTGTGTCATTGGTACATTTTTGCAAGGGGGCTTATCATCAAGTACATATAAAGAGAGAGAAAAGTATATATTATTATGTATTTTTTTTCGTTGCATGAGTCTACACTTCAACGTTTCATACACGCATACCTACTCACACAACAATATCCGTTGGCCATGAGCTTCTTATTGGCACTCCATCTATACCGCATTGCATTCCTTGAATACTTCCTCTTTTCTCCTAAATAGAAAACAACTAAGACTTCACCTCCAGCATGCAGTTGCCTTAGTTATTAACGGTTTTCTGTTTTAGCCGTGTTTCTTGCCTTGTCGAGTGGAAACCGGCGGCATGGAGTGGCCCGTATTTGGCTGCTTCCAACCGCACATGTAATATATCAAAATATGCGCAAGAGAGAAAGGAGAGAGAGAGCCAAGTGCACATACAGGTAAAGACAGCAACCAGGGTATCGTATAGGAAAGTGAAACCGTTAATTCAATAAAATGCTCATTCATTCCTGCAGACCTGGTTATTGGGTTATATATGTGTATATCATGTAACGAAGGCTTAATATATTAAACCATACACCAGTTCCTGGGATATCTTTAAAAGGAAGATGACGATGATGATACGGTAGTGATGGTGATGAGACGTAGACGAAACACAGGGAGGCGTATTATATGCTTCATATATGTACCTAAACCTACGTTGGTTTTTTCAACATTGGCGAATGGTAAAAACAGCGAGTGAGTGATGAGGGGCTGTGTGCGTATGGTGGTGCAGTAGTGGCAGCATTCAGGAAAGCATGTTGACATGCACGACAGAAATAACTGGTACGACATTCAACGATGAGAAAGTTTGGATACGTTTTGGTATATACTAAAACAAATAAAACATCCTCAAGGAAAAATGGCCAGATAGTCGGCGTATAGGCGGAAAAAGTGTGTTCTTTGCTTACTTTGTACTTCCGTAGAAAGATTACTTCATACAACCCGAAAGTAGAGCCGTCTTTCATGCCAGTGGCGGCGGCAGCAGTAGCAGCGGTAGTCGTCCTGGCAGCACTGGCTATACTCTTATAAGCACATGTGCATATAGTAGTAGTCAAGCAGTTGTCGTTGCCAGGGATCGATCGAAGGGAAAGGCATAAAATAGGCTGGGCATGCAATGTATTAGAGAACTGCTGAGTTGTTGTAGATCCGAAGAAAAAAGTCGTCTTTCTCCGTGTTGTTCTCCTTCCTTTAAAAAGACTCTAAGCTCGCCTTCCAGCAGCAGCCTTCTTCTACCCGACGACAATCATGCTATAGCAACTTACTCCCCAATAGAATTCCTAACAAGCCTTGTAATGAATATAGCGCCAACCTATCTACGTATGTGAGTGTGAGGAAGCTTTGTTTGTGGTATCAACCGCAACAGCAACGTAGTGATAGAAGACAGAGTATAAAGACTACAAACGGGTTATTACTTCTTGTACCTGGCAGCAGTTATAATAGTGCTTTAAAATAGGTCTCCCGTTTACTTTCATGCTCTTTAGCACACACTCACTCACATGCTCCATATTATAAACGTTTTCTATATATAGAAGCTGCTTCTACCTCCCAAGCAAGTGTTTGCTAATGGTTATCTCATCGCGAGAGCAGAAAGTACACACAAAGTAACCAAAATATATACGTATTAACACATATTGTTAAATTTAGGCATAGGTACGCATTTTCTTTGAGAGCACTAGCATCCTCGTCCTCAGAGCCGCTGTTGTTACCACGACTGCTGAATACTATCACAAGAAGTTACTTTCGCTCTGCTACACGTAAAGTTGCAAGTACACGAAAAAGTTGTCCGTGTATTGCTCACATTCTTCTCTCTGGTCTCGTGCTTTCCTTTTCTGGGTATAAGGTGAAAGGTGAGAAAAGAGCCTCGACGAAAGCAGGGAAAAGATAAAAGAGAGAAAAAAGGTGTCCCATATTCGCCTGGGAAGGAAATACATGTAGACATATGCATAATACGTATTTCTATTACTACTGGCAGTAGTAGTACTATGATGGTGGTGTGCATGTGAGTACGATTGTGTGTGTGCGTATTTTTTTCGAAAATAAGGGAAATCAGCAAGTAATTTGTTGGGAAAATTATCCTGTAATAATTCCCAGAAGGATCGTACCATTTTACTGGATAGGGTCACTTTTTACTACGATATTATTATTGGTGTGAGACAAGGAGAAGGGTATGAGTACAACTAGCAGAACTGAGCATTATAATAATCGAGATCGTCATTGAAGCATTTTCTTCAACTACTAGTACTACCATCATCACACGAGTGCTACTACTACCACTGCTGCTATACTGCTAGTTTGATCCTTATTATTGGTGGTGGTAAGAGTGGGGGAGAAGGAAAGAGAGAAGCCGTAGAAAATTACTAGCGAACACACTGAAATAGCAGAGTGAGAAGCCAGAGTAAAACATAGGAGCTATTATACTGGTTATATAATAATAATAAACCGCAGCAGAGCTAAATTGTTCTGTTATTGAGACAAGGAATACCGTTAATTTCCAGCATAAATTTTGTTTTCTGGGTGAAAATTAGGGAAAGTTGAGTTTCAGAAATAGATTTATAGTTTACGAAGGAGAGGGAATTAATAGTTTTTAAATCATTCCTCATAAATATTTACTGAAATCAGTAAAAATTTAGCGGCTGAAGCAGCTAAATAATTGTTAAAAAAAATGAATATCTTCCAATCACTACTTTGTGTTCTCAATCGGTTCGTCCGAAATTCAAGGACGATGAGTGTTCCATCATCCGTTATGTTCTGTATTAGTCTTGTACTAGTTCTAGCAATTTCACAAGGTAATGATTTTTTTCTGTATTTTCCCCATTACAAATCATAACGATCGATACGTATAATATAATGCATTGTGTAATTAGGTAACGGTGAAATGAAATTTTCATGTTCTTGCAATAATAAGTTGAGATGGAGACTAAAAAAATCTTTAAAACGTGTTTTTACTTCTTCTCTGTAGCAAATGCACAGCAGCCAAGTAGTCAAACTGGCGGGGAGGTTAAGAAAGGAATTATGTGCTATGTATGCAATTCTGCCAGGGACCCACGATGTGGTGACCCCTTTGATTCCTCCACAATCGAAAAGGTGGATTGTGACCAGTTCATGCCAGAAAAGAACACTTCAGTCTGCCGTAAAAATGTGCAAAGAGGTAATCCATACTTTCTTCTTCTTTTTTTTAGAAATGGCGTGAATACAACAGTACAATGTGCATTGTACTGTACGTATTGAACATATGAGCATTTAACTTTATTTCTTTTTTCTTCTTCATAATTAAGCCACTTTGGGTTCAAAAACTGACTATCGTGTGATCCGAACTTGCGGCTATCTTCCGGAAAACCCACGCTACGGGGAGGATGAAGACGACAATGACAATACCGAAGATCGGTGTTACAACAAAGCTGGCACATTTGAAGTTCAAGTGACTTACTGTTCTTGCTACACCGAAGGTTGTAATCCTGCGCCGAGACAGGCCCGTTCCAGTTTCAGTTTAACGAGCCAGACAGGACTCCAAATTGCCACTATGATTGCCGGTTCTTATCTCATGCTCAAAGATAGAAAGGGCTTTTACTGAGATTCTTTCTAGGGTCGATTAGGTGTCCCTGTATATACAACAGCAACCTACCTACATAAATACATCCAACATTACACAAAATAACGACTATTGTTTCGCGTTTCCACCTTTTATGTCAAGTTTCTCCGATTTTATTTTTCACCCAACTACTACTACCAACAATAACAAAAAAATATGAAATCTTCCTATATTCAAGGCGGGCTTTGATTTCCAGTTTTATCTGTAAACAGGTGAGTATAAAGAAACATAATAACTTAACATGACAACTGATGATAACCAGCGGAATTTAACATAGACACATTATATTGAACGAGAAACACGATGGTACTAGTCAAATCAGTATTCAATCACTAAAATATACACAATATTCATATATAGAGCTAAGAAAACTTATAAATCAATAAATTAACAATTTAACACATTCACAATGACACCACTACTACTTGAAGAAGGATTTTACGTGCAATAATAGCATTATTGACTAGGAAAATACATTTTACGTGTGTACTTCTTCTAAACACGTCTATCGTTAAAACATGGAAAGTCGTATGTAGTGAAGCTATCATATATACAAGTACCCACCAAAAAAATTATCACCTTTCCCTTTTAAAATTTTAAGCTTTGATACAAAAAATGTGAACACAAATTATATAAGTATATTCAAACACATGTATACATCTACAATTTAAAGAGAGAGACAAAAAAAGAAGAAAATACCTACGCAGTCGCAATAATTTGATGAAAATATTCATTTTGAGCTCATTGTCATATATAGTATTGTCTTGCGCACGCTTAGTTGTATAATTTCCTGTTTTCTGTTAAATCAACAGATACCAGATAAAGATCTGTTTTGGTAAAAAAAAGGTCACTGTAGTAATAATGACGAATTTCCTTCCAGTCCTTCCACTACACGATTATAAATGAATATCGTAAAAAAAATTAAATATACAGTAAACTGTTGTTGTTGTTCCTCTTATGATTATCATTATTCAAAAGACTAGTTTATACTATACACACTAGTATCGTAAATATATATTGTGTTTAACGTCCTTCTCTTCTTCACACTTGCGTGTTCTGTACTCATTTTTGTAGAATAATACCGGCCGACTGATGCTTTCATCAGTACTACTGTATTCTAATTTAATTAGTAAATACGTATAAAATGTACTTTCACCTACAATACAAGTTATTTAATGTAACTCCAGTTTTGCATTCTGATTTCTTGAATCCTCTACAACATAAGAACAGTAGCCTTGACAACGCTGCCAGATTTATTTTTTGTTAAATTTATTTCCTTAAAATCCCCTTTAATAGTTACAGAATAAAAGCCGTACTAACATTAAAACTACTGTACTGCAGGTCAGCAGTATTGCTTGCATGCCTTTCTTTTCGTACTAGACGGAGAGCAAATCTCATTCGCCTTAATTTTATTATGTTGTCAGTATAATAACAATATCTACATATTAAAAGGATAATGATTGTATATCATGCAGTAACGTTATAATTTTCAACATGAAATGCACGATATATTCCAAAGAATTTCGAGATGACTCTATATTATCTCTACTATACTTGTAATAAGCAGAGAAATGTAGTTTTAAGAGAAAACAATATTATATAGAAAATAATTAATATTTAATGCAGTAAAGGAAACGTGTCGTTTACTATTAGTGAATGATCACAAATTTTCCCTGCATAAACCGAGTGCAATCTAGTCTAGAGAAGGAGGGGTTGGTCGTTTGATTGAAATGTTGAGAGACAAAATCAACTTTCAGCACGGCATCCCCATCCTCTCATTCAACAGCAACAACATTTTTAGATAATGTATGCTTAAACAATAACTGTATTTGAACATATATATCTTATGTGTATATGTAAAAGTACGTACTCAAGCGGTGAAGAATAAAGTATATCATCTGTCTATGTCGGTTTAATAAATACTATGTTTAAATAACATTAATACTATGTAATAAAATAATAATAATAAGCCACCAAAACTGCCATAACAAGTGTAAGAAGAGAAAATTGCGTAGAAAGTGAGCAACTAATATATTGTGTATCTCTATATATCTGTATGCTATAAGAAATTTGTAGTACGAATTTAACTTATTATGCTGAGGTGTCTTTGTATGAATGTATGATGATGATGATATATTATGTGAGCGTGTGTAACAAATAAAACAAAATAATAAAAACGAATCAGATAAGTTTTTAGACAAGTAAACAACTTTGTTTAACTTTCGCAGAAAGATAACAAATATAAGCCAGTAAATAAAACGTAGGAGAACTCATTAAAATCCTCGCGCTATGGAAAAACTTTATTATTTATTATGATTCCACACGATGAGCTCTTTGAAGCGAAACAAATACATTATTACTAATAATAATAATGATAATAACAATTTAGTATTATTATACATTGTATGTACGCATGAATGAATGGAAGAAGTGTGAAGTGAGAACCTGCAACTTGATAATAAAAATGTATTTAAAGAGAAAAGTTATACACTGTAGGTACATACTATGAAAACTGCTTGTCCAAATAAACTATCATAGAGAATAGCAGTTGGTAAAAAAAACATAAGCACAAATTGAGCAATTTGTTGCTACCAAATTATCTACGTGTTAAAGACGGATTTAATAATTATGATGATGATTCATGATACAAACCAGTTGTTTAACCGTTGAGTATTTTAACTTGTGAAACAGGTAGAAGTGATAAATAGTATGTTGAGTGGTGAAAGTAGCAAAGGATACTTACTACCAGCGACGACAACAGACAACAGTATCCAAGTAACAACCCTTTAAATCTCTTTGTGCAATATGAGGGTATATTCCATTCCAGGTGTGTAGTCGTCGTAGAGAGCGTGTAGGAAGAAATAAGAAATTTAAGTGCTTTTCTGGTTTCGCTCCGTTGTTGTCTGTGCTGGTATTGAATGTTCGATGAAAACTTTGTGTGTGCCGCGTGCTGTTTTCTCCTAAAGTGAACAATAGTATATGTCATGTGGAAATTTTTGGTCGGAAAAAACTTTACGTAAAAAGTTCTAATAAAAAGTAATTTACAGTTGAAGCATGTAATTTTAATGATAGAGATGATAATGAATATATGTAATTAAAATTGTAAAATTTATTACCAAAGAGACGAGAATGGAAAAAAGATAACTATTCATGTGTTTAACCATGAAATTATACTTGTATGTGTAAATTATGAATCCGTAATTTAACATATGTATAATAATCCAATTTCCAGAAGGAAATGAAGGAATATGGTATATGTCAGAGTGGAAGCAAATGTAACCACATTTCAACAACTGAAAAGAGAAAATAAAAAAAAAGTTATAAAAACTTTTAAAACATCATAAACCGACCATTTTTCATTTCTTATCGCACACAAAAAATGCGGGACCGGGGCCCCCAATCACGTCTGTATCTGGTGGAAGCTTGGATCACAATAATATTTGAAATTGGAGTTGTCAGTTGTGCCTCTACAAATTTTACGCAATTTTCCCTTTATTACTTTAACCTCTCAGATCAGATACACAAAATTGTATGAATGAAAGACTCACCTCCACCATCGTATTTCCATTGGATTTACCCAAAATCAATGCATTGTTATAAAGTAAAAAATATAAGGGTGTTTATTAACTCGACGCCACTTCCTAGAATCAACATAATTCCTGTACTGTACCTGTAATGCCGTCATGAGTTGGAGTTGTTTTAGTACAAACAACTGGAATTTATTTTCACTTGGTTGTAGATTTGGTAGTGGTGCAGAGTGCACAGTTTGTCATTTTAAAATACTATTATCCCGTGGAATATAAGTGTTAAAGCGCAACTAAATTTGGAGGACAAAGGTTGAGGGTGTGTGAGTAAAATTTAGAATGTCTCGCTTCTATCAGCGACCGGAAAATGCCCTTAAAAAGGCAACAGGTAAGTAGTATTAATAAAAGCTCATTAATCATCATTAGTATGGCATACTATACATACACGGGTAGTAATTATTTGTTATTAGTCGTTAGTGATTTAAACATATTGAAATAAAATTTTTGGTTTTTAACCAGAATTTATCGAGGTGGGGAAGCCAACAAGAGCTTTGGATACTTTGTACGATGTCATCAAGGGAAAGAAGCACAGGTCCTTCAGTGAGAAGGTACGATATCTAATTTATTTTGTGATTGTCCTACAGTAAACAGTTAAATAGGATGTAGGAATATGTTTATGCTCTCCATAACGAAATTTAATTTTGCAAATTGTTAATATATTAAACTTGACATCGATTGTGAAATATGGAATCGCACTTTGTAGGTTATCGAGCCGATTATGCTCAAGTACTTGGAATTATGCGTGGAGTTAAAGAAACCGCATACTGCCAAGGAGGGTCTGTATCAGTACAGACTAATGTGTCAGTCTGTAAGTTACAAATAAACTTTTGAACTAATTTGAAACCAATCTTTTACGTTTTAATAATTATACTTTGGCACTGCATTTGTGTTAATGTAGGTCAATGTAGGACTTTTGGAAAAGGTTATTCGAAGTTACATTCGGATGGCGGAGGATAAAACCGAAGCCGCCAAAGCTCTCATTGAAAAGAAGGCCACTGAACAATGCACTGAACCTATTTCCATCGTTGAAGTTGATGATTTGGACAATGTATCTATGGCTGACATGACATTACTAAAGTAATTTTTTAAACTAATAATATTAAACACATTATACTATACTCATTATCATCAAGTTAACGGTTTCCATTTTCCCTTGTTTTTGTAGTGTCATTACGGAGGAACAGGCCCAAGAAAGAAGTGGGCGTGCAACTTTGATCCCGTGGGTCAAGTTCCTTTGGGAATCTTATACTCAATGTCTGGATTTATTGAGAAATAACCCTCGGTTGGAAAATTTGTATCATGACATTGCCCAAATGGTATCAGCAGTTAATCCTATTTGAACCGTAATAAACATGCTCATATTATCCAAATTATCTGTTCTAATTGTTGTCCATGTAAATTGGCTGTTTCAGGCGTTTAAGTTCTGCCTTGCCTATAGCAGAAAGACTGAATTTAGGAAATTATGCGAACGTCTTCGAAAACACTTTGATGATATTATCAATCGTCCAATCACTCACATAAATAGCATCGATTTTTCGTCTGTATCCATTGAGGAACTGCAAAAGTTTGTTGAAAATATACCAACATTTCGTGATAACCTTGTTTGATCTTATAATAAATGATATATTATATATTATTATAATAATGAAAATATAAATTAATTTTTCAAACATTTTCTTTGCAGGAATGCATCCCAAGTCGTTTTAGCTACACTGGCTATCCCATTTCCTGTTCTTCACCCAGAGTTTGAACGGTTTGTAGAGACTGACAAGGGAATGCTAGAAAAATCCCAGAAGCTAGCAACTTTGCTCTTCCTGCCTCAGCCTCCAACTAGAATGTCTATGATTCGTGATATTAGTCGATACGGTATTTTGGGCAACGCAATTAAACCATTGCAAGATATGCATGGAATTTTGGAATCGGAATTTTGTCCACTTAGCCTTTGCGCTGAAGTAGATCAGCTATTAAATACGGCATCATCAGGAGAGTTCCTAAGTGATTATATGGAACAGTACATTGATCCTTTGAGGGAAGTAACTCTCGTGCGTCTCATTAAACAAGTTTCACAGGTCTGTATATATTTTTCACTTTTACTTTCATTTCTTTAGTAATAGTTGTCTAATGTACATTTGTGATTTTCAGGTGTATCAGACTATCCAATACGACCATCTGTTGAACATGACTATCTTCTCCAACGAGACCCAGCTGGAACAGATTTTAGTTGATGCTGTCAGATATAACGACATGCAAATCAGTATAGACCATCGTTCTGGTTGCATTAAGTTTGGATCTTCGTTAGCTGAGGCTTCTCGTGAAGATCTTCCCGAAGGTCCGCATTTGCAAATTATGCCTTCAGAGACCGTTCGCTTGCAGCTTGTGAATGCTATGAACTGTTTGCAGGAAACTGTTGATATGATCAATCCTGTTCAAATAGCCGTAAGTAGATATTACCGTAGGATGACTTATCGTGTTTTCATTGAAGCAGTTTTAATGAAATGTATGTGCTGATTTGCAGAGTGAAGAAGACATGATCAGAAATAAAATTATTAACCGGCACAGACAAACTCAGGCTCAGTATCATAGGTCTTTGATGGACCGTCAAAAGACAATTAATCTTAGACGAGAAGAACTTGAACGAACAGCGATTGATCGTGACTATGAGGAGAAGCTTCGTGCTGAACAAATTATCAAACATCAAATGTTGATGGAAGCAAAACGCTTGGAGACTGAACGAGAAGAACGAGAAAGAAAGAAAGCTGAAGCGGAACACAATGAAATGCAGGCTCGAAGAGTTCAGGAAAGGATCAAGCAGATTGGACAAACAGCAATAGGCTTAAAAATCATTCAATCATTTGAGAAAATCCAAGGGGACGACACTTCAGCGATAGATTTAGAAACGGTTCTTCAACGTCAACAAGAGGAACTTCAAAAAGAAGCAAAGGAACATCTCGCTAGAATGAAAGCACAGGAAAAGAGACTAGATTACGTTGAGCGAGCAAAGAGAATGGAAGAAATAACGGTGATTGAGCAGGAAATGACGCAAAAAAAGGAACAGGAAAAAATTGAGTGGGAACAGCATGAAGCGGAGAGAATTTCTCATTTAATTAAAGATCGAAAAATTGCTGTCTCTAATAGAGACAGAATGACTCGTATGAGAGACAACAAAGATAAATTTTTACAGAACCTTTTAGACTCTAGGCGGGATAAATTTTTGGGGAAACTGGAGGAATTCGAAAAAGATTTCCAAAAAGTTAAGTCTACTAGACTTGCTGAAAGAATAGTTCAAAGAAAACAAGAGCGTCGTCGAAAGTATGAGGAAGAAAAGGCTGCTGCTGAACGCGCACGACAGGAAGTTATTCGCCTTGAGAAGGAGGAACAGGACAGAATCGAGCGTGAAAAGGTTGAGAAGATATTAGAAGAAAGAAATCGTGCTACACTTGAAATACAGATGGCCAGAGAACGCGAGATTGAGGAGCGACTAGAAAGAGAGAGGACAGATCCCGTACGTAACGAAACTGCTGCTGCTCAGCCCGTTCCAGTGACCTCGGAAATTTGGCGTCCGAAATCTATTACCGATAAAACACCAGGAGCTGGGCGTGGATCAGGGCCAACGCCAACAGCTGCAGTTGAAATTCCAAGTCCTAATGTTTGGGTACCCAAAGGAATTATGGAGAAGAAAGCTGCTGCAATGTCCCGTGACGGACCAGCTTCGGATAATGTTCCTCCAAGAGAACGGCCCGAACATCAAGAAAGACTTCGTGAACGTGATATCGATCGATCTCAAATACGTGAGCGACCAAAGAACGTTGATGATCGTCCATATGAACGCAAGATTGAACGAAGTGGAGAATCAGAACGGGATGGTGATCGTAAGAGAGGTGATTGGGGAAGAGGTGGACTGGGAGGAGATCGTGGAGATAGAGGAGATCGCGGAGATAGAGGAGATAGAGGAGATCGCGGAGAT
>JAHZNE010007105.1:0-16091 GCA_027744055.1 Callyntrura sp. NNG-2020 | reverse complement strand
AATATGAAATAATAGGAATTTTTAAGTTTTTCCTTTGGGAAGTGATAAATATGAGTTATAGCTTTGCTAAATGCAAGAAACAGCAGAATAGCAAAATTGCATTGATCAGGTCCTACATTATAAGTTTTACTTCTTTGTCATAGTGATGATGATGTGATGTAGCTAAATGATACTGTTTATAGCTTGAGGGATTGATATTGAATTAGACATAAAATGCTTTCTCGTCAAGGATCGATCATAAACTTGCAGATGTGCTATAACTGTTGCATAAGAAAAATGTATCTCCATTTAAAAGGATATTAAAGAAATATTTAAAATATCCTGTCCTAAAGAGAAGTTGTATCTCTATTACATTTACATTAAAGGACAAACCTACAGACGTATAACACATGTTATCTCCTTGATCGAATTGTGACACACATATCATTAAGTAAAAATAGCTACCAAATGACACGTAACTGACTCGTTGTCTCTCATTCATGCATGGGAATCAAGAATTACATACAGAGGTAGTCGTTATCTCGTTTATTTTACAGCAATGTTTGAGCAAGCCAAATTTATTACAATGTTTTGACGCAATTTCATACTTATGCAGTAAGTGATAGCACGCGCAAACATTAAATTGGTATGTAAAGTTTGACTGACGTATTTGATACATACCAACTCAATACAAAAATTATCGTTTATTTCTAGGTCAATAAACGATTACACAATCATACTCGGACATAATACCGAGACTGTATTATATAATGTTATTACTTGAAAGTATTTAGTTTTCAATTATGAAACTGTCTGACGCCACCGGAAGTGCTTCAAACCGAAAGTCGCTCTTCCTTAGTTTTATGGACCACTCCTCAAAATTCCTATATTCGTAGTACTGCAGGAGATACATCATTACAAGAAGTGTGGGTATTGCAAGCATGACCCCTGTTGGTTCAAGCGGTACCGTATTCATCCAAGATGGTAAGTCGGTTATCTCTTGAACGACATATAGTTTAGGAATTCTTTTTCCGCCAACAGTAATAAGTTCACTCATTGATGTTGACAAAGGTTAATATGAGAATGCGACGCCACCGGAAATGCTGCAAACTGATGGTCGCTTTTTCTAAGTTTTATGGGCCACTCTTCAAAATTTGTATATTCGTAGTTATGCAAGAAATACATCTCTATAGCATAGCATGGAGAAATGGAATTCCTACATGTGTTACTTTATTTGCTATAGGGGATATATTGCTGGGTATCAAAGATACTTGGACTGTGCGCCCTCGTGGGGGCCACATGAGGCCCCACTCAGATCCATCTTTCACACCATTGAATTCAGCATGTCCGATAACATATACTTACACTCCAATAAACGTTATTCGGGTTCGGAAACTCATGACCTTTCCTTGTTAGTGCCCACGCGGAATTGTTGAATGATGACCACAAGAAATTTTAAGACAATTTCTACGTCATTGAATACGATATTTACTGACGGTGTAGATATCATATGTGGCCCTATTGCATGTATAAACTACAAAGGGTAGAGCTGGTAAGTGTAAAGTGCAAAGTGAAAAGGTGGGAGAATCTTCAGAATAAGGTGCAGATATAAATAAACAATAACTATGACTACTAACTACTATAACGTTGCTAAAGCCTCTTATTTCTTCCTTGTACGACAAGTTCAAACGACGATTTTCTCAACAGCTATGCGCTAAGAAAATGGTGTAGTGTTAATTTACGTAAGTATTGAGAAAATGTGAAAACCGATTGATAACTGTAAAACCGTCGTAAATGGTAGCGCATCTTATTTGAAAGGAGCCTTACTACTACACGCAAGCACTATGAAAATAACTGTCTACAGCCAAACCACGTGTAAACGTGAAACATAAAGATAATATTTGATGACATATCAGCAGCGCAAATTCATTTTTATTTCAACGCAGATTTTACAGTAGGTGTACTTACTTCTAGTTATATAATATCATGTTTCTTCTGTTTAAAATATTCTGTGAAAATGGAAAAAATTAAATTTACAGTTCTTCTAGAAGATATATTTAAAGCAACCCTGATGTTTGGCCCATCTTTTATACCTCCGTAATCCTTTTATACTTCTGGGTGTCTATAAACCTTTCAACAGAATCTTGTCTTCCTATCCAGGCTAAAATAATATTTTGTAATTCCAGTTGATACTCCGACAAATACCTTAGTTCATCAGTCTTTGGCTCAGCATCATCAGCATTAGCCCCAACATCATCCGCCTTTACCTCAGCATCATCCGCCTTTACCTCAGCATCATATGTATTATCCTTCTGGGATGTTTTTGTGCACAAGTAACTATTCCAAGGTACCAGTAATTTTCTGAAATGTAAAAAACCTGCTATTTTAATGCATGTCGTTATAAATTAAATATCACGAATTAGTCAATAACATGTTACCTTCTAAAGCTTGTTTCATCCACAATAAATGTCTGTTTATACCAAGTCTCGTAACTGTCTGTTCCCCAAGACATAATTTTGCGTACCAGATCATGAGTCATAAAATTTTCTATCAAATAAATGTCTTCCAATTTGCTAGCCAGGTTCCGCAATTCCGACTGCTTCCTCAACTCTTCTGCGTCGCTAACATTCATTGCAATTAATAGATTCTGCAACAATATGACAACGACAATGATGAATATCAACACGAAAATCTTTAGCACGCTTCTGAAAGCTATCTCGTCTTCATCATCGCTATAAAACGTGTCATCATAGTTGACTTCTCCGGTGAGCATGGATAAAATCTTGGCAAATCCTAAGCCCCACGAGGGTACGAATTCACTTCTCTAAACATAACCATGGTTCAAAAACAATAAATCGCATTGACTTTAGGACAACGAGGGATTCAAAACGAATTTAATTAATAAAACAATATTACCATTGGTAGGAGCAGATGGAAGATGAACAGAAAGGCGGTAAATAGAGGTAGAAATGCGAGTAAAAATATGACAATCTTGGTAAATCCGTACACAAACATTTCAATGTGTCTCCCAAGCATCTTCGTCTTTCCAAGTTCCACTTGAACGAGAAGTAATGACGCGAACATGGCAAGCTGTTCTCAACAAAAAGTCTCGTAATCAGGAATATATTTAGCACAGAATGTTTTTAATTTAATTAAAATGATCTTACGACGTAAAGGGTTGGTAATACGTCCGTAATCATGTAATCGCTGCTCTCCAAAAAACTTTCCTTCGTATCACCCGCTCGATTAATCACATTTACTAGCCATACGATAAAAACGATAATTATTACGAACCATTGACCTATATTCCCCATTTGCCGCATATAATGCAATTTATTTTTGCAGCTAAAAAACTCTATGAGTTCCTTTCCAATGGAAAAAATATAAAAGTATAGCACAAAGTAGAACGCCCAAGAGGATACAAACTCGGTGGGGGAGTCACCCTTAAACATTTTGAAAGGTTGACATAGTTCAGTTAGATTGGAGTCCCGGGCGGTGTTCTCTATGTTGGTGCTGTCCACAATGTGCGTGTTACAGAAAATATACCCAAAAGTGATGATTGACCAAATAATCTGTGAATACACAAAATATTTGTGTAAACTTCACGCCATCACATTTACAGCGGAGTCAAGCGCGTTTTACGAAATATTTGACACGGTTAAACTTGCATACGTTATGCGCTTTTAAATATAAATTGTAATATCTTGTCTCAACCAGTCTCTTACATGATAAATCATGGACAAGTACAACAGCCAAGCGAATTTTTCCTCTTTGAAGAAAAGAAACACTCGAACTAAAGGATGTCCCAAGATATCCTCTTTTGAAGCAATCTCATCTCGAATTAGGAAATGCAATGCACGAGTTTGATTCAAAATTAAATCTCCCTTCGCGTCCTTGGATTCATTGTATCGACCGGTAACTGGACTGGTAATAATTAAACATGTACTTTGTAAATGCATGTTCGGCTTTAAAGTTAAACCAAGTATACGAAAGAGATGTAGAATGTCGGTTCTCCCTTCAATTCACAACTTATTTAAATACAATTTCAAGTAAAACTGATTGAAACGTAGTGTTTGCACTCAAGCAACTCAGCGTGGTAGAGTGTAATAAATTAAACTTCATATTATCAATCTTACCTAAAATCCCACTCAAATTTCCAGGCAGACATGTTCTCGTCGTCCGCTTCAGTGTTTTCTTTTTTAATTCGAATTGAGTCGTCGTACATGTCCGTAAGCATTTTGTTGTACAGCAGTTCTGTAGTGTATCCCCGTTTTTTCTTTACAGTTGCGATATCAGCTCCGGCTTCAAGTAGTAATTTAATCACCGACTTATTCATTTTTTCCGTGGCAAGTTGTAACGCCGTGTTTCCGCCAGAGTCTCGCTGGTTTATATACTCACGGATTTTTGAAGGTGGCCAATCGCAGCGCTTACAAATTTCCAGTAAGCGAGTAATTCGCTTTGTACTAATCTCTCTGGAACCTGTGAGCATTTGAAATATAATTACAAATTGCATATACGCTATTTGTGTTAACTTTTTTTAACTTACCTTGAGTACAAGCATAATGCAACACAGTGCACATATCTTCATTATTACGACTAGGTAAAATTTTCAAAAGGTACTCCGCGTTTTGTTCAATAAAATTAAATATTTTTTGCCAATTAAAATCATTCTCCGTGTCGTGACGATGCCGTTGGGCTAAGATTTGGAGCAATTCCATCCATTTGGTAATTACTTTACCAAGCTTTGAAGTCATTTTATAAATAAACTGTAAAACCAGATTTGAAAAAAAAACAATTAGCACTATACGGGTTCAACGGACAGGCTTAGTGGATGATAATATAAGCCTGATAGCAATAACAGAATATTTTGTCTACTGGGAATTTAATTTCAGCTAGACCCTTGGAAGATACCTAAATTACAAATATAGCTTTACAGTGCATTTAAAAGTTTTAACTTGGTAATGTCAATGTTTGATCTAAATACTTGTATCATACAATTTATCTACAAATATAACTCCAAAGTAATTTTGTTTGTACAAAAGCCGAAGTTGTAAATTGTTATCACTGCTTGCATAATAATGGCAACTTTAAAATTATACTGATTTTATTATTGTTATCATTTTCTTTGCTTCTTTACCAATGGAAAGCAATCTGGTTATTTATTGGTAGGTATAAACCGGACTTGGCTACAGTTTCTTATCAAGTACGGTTTAAAATGTTAGCTGTCATTGTTTTATTGCGTAACTGCTTCCCACCATTCCCAATAATACGATATACCTAACTGCTGACTGAATTTGATTCGTCATTTTAGTGAAAACTTACAATTTGGTGTAATTATGTTGTAACTACTTACATTGTCTGATCGGTGACATGTCACACATAACTTTTTGATAAGAGATTGGAATCTAAACCATGTTAATTATCTTAGAGATGCCATATTTGACAACATAATGTGTGTACACATGCGACATATATACGTACACTCATTACATGGCACATGTTGTGAGTAAATGAAATGTATCGTACTTGTAAGTGGCGTAAAATAAATGAACCCATTTGGTCAATCGTTTTCAAATCGCAATGTTCATATATACTATATGAGGGTTTTTACTTAACCTTTTTCTGGTTCTCAGAATCTCAGAAGAGCTTACTTGTATCAACGGATTCAATCGAGCCACAGATCTACTATATTGTTTTAACTGTATCAACGATATAAATCGAAATTTCAAAATCATATTATTGGCAATTACATCTAGTGTCGTTTTATCTTTGCTAGGATGCACAACGAACCCGTTTTAACAAAGAACAAACTTCGCACCTAATTACAGCTGCCGGTAACGTATATGCATATCATTGTCGACGTAACACTCAAACTTTTTGTAGTTTCTTATTCCATCACTTCCATGCTGTTGTTCCTCAAATGCTTGTTCATGCGCGTTAAGGGAAATATATTAAAACTTAAATACTTGAAAAAGTTGCTAATTTAAAAAAGTACACAATCAATTAAGCAAGCACATGCAAGATGATGAATTTATAAGGCGAGTCAAAAATGCTCTTTCCTTAATTTATATAACGTGTAATTTCTTTCACTTTATATATTCTAATAATTAAATAAGCATAAAAACCGTTGTTGTACCTGAAAATGCAAGTGTGACAAAACAAACCAAATACATACCCAATGTCAACTATCAACTGAACTAAACCTTATTCGTAATTTTATGATTATTAGACGACACTCATGTGCTGTAATATTACTACACACGCAAGTATTATCATATTGCATAAAATTATGGTAAGCATATTTTAGGTTTTACTTGTTGTCATATAATAAGTTGAGAAAATTCTCCATTCAGAGCCATGCATATCCAGAAAACTGTTATCTTATTTATTTCATTCAATGTTTGAGCAAGACAAGGAAGTAGGTACATAGCAAAGTTCAATGTTTCTGATGCCATGCAATATTTGCGATAAAAAGATAATAACTGTGATATAAGATAAAATGTTGTTGTCAAGCTATCCACTTCATAAAAATGTCATATACGATATTACGCACTTTTTTAAACTTGTAATGGAAATATAAACTAAAATATTTAATGCCTATCGGTGTCCTGTTAACCAGGGTATATGTCAACTTACCATTAAGAGACGGCCATGCGCTAGAAATGGGTGAGTCTGCTTTATCTAATAATAATTTATTTTTGCATGTGATAACATTACATTTTGAATTAGAATTGAGTTTACATATAAACTGTATTGCATCGTGCAATGTCTACACAATAATATAAAGTAAAATTACGCAAAATGACAGCTCACTTTTAAATTTACAAGTCATATTTTTATGCTGATACAACACATATTGACACATTATTCATTTTATTGGTGTTTTACATTCCACATGTTGTATTAACATTCATAAGTGTTATTGTTATACATGTAAAGCATAACAATACCAATGAGTTGTACATGTAATACCAATGTTTGGAGCATGTGAATAGGTATACGTAATGTTTTTTCATATGACAAACACCTTTTGAATTCATGAATTACGCTGATTGTATAAATTGGTAGTGTTTAAAAAAGATTATGTCTGTAATACGAGAAATTGCTAATCACCGGAGAAGAAGAGAGAAATGTGCTCATTAAGAAATCTATTCGCAAGCAGACTATTAGAGGAACAGTTAACTAGTTTAGAATAGAAATTTACTAAATATAATATACTGAATTGATTAAAAAGCAATAAAAACTACGAAATACATGACTAACAAAATCTTACTTGCTTGCTAATCTGGTCATCACAGCAAATTTTATGTGACTAATAAATAGTGAACTAAACTTATTGACAATGCATACATTATATTCGTGTATACATTTAGCATACACTACAATATATGAAGCGCGGTGATTGATATGGAGCAATGTAAAATTGTAATTTGTCAATAATTCATGAAAATGGTAACCCTTTTTCATGCATGGCAAAGACCATTGGCCACAGGAGCTTCTGGGCATTGAATCTTTACCTTTTACAGTTCTTATGTTTGCACCATTTGCTGTTCTTAAAACACTATACGTTGAGTTGGCCTCTATCGTATTGTCTAAGTTAGTTATAAGTTAGTTATAGTTAAGTTGTAAGTTGGCTCATTTTAAAATATCCCAATGCAATTCAATTGCTGTAATTAATTTATGCTAACCCAAGACACTTCTTTTGCTTCTCATGATACTTGACGCTGTAATAAATGTTCTTCTGTTCTTTGATTGCATAGAAAATTGTTATACCCGTACTTTCCATTTCAAAATTTAAAATAGAACTGGTCAATATAACATAGCCAAATTTTAGTTGTACATCCGTCCAAAACACCATCTCTTGTTGTTGGGTTGTTGCCTTTCTATATAAACATCGATGTCTTGAACACTCCGAATCCAATCTTGAATAACTTTTCTTATTTCCTTTGGATACTCTGACAGTCGCATTATTTTTGACGGTTCTGTGTTTTCCTTTTTACTTGGCTTACTGAAAAGACGCCACCGGTTAGATACTGGTATTCTGAAATATATGCAAGATAACTTTTGAATATTTTTATATTAGGGTAACACTAACAAAGATACAAATAGCAGAATAGCTAACTTGTTAATATTAGCTTCATCTACAATAAATACTGTTTGCAAAGGCCAACGCCTAGGTTTCAATTTTCTGAAATAAATATAATGGCATGATAAATATAAACAATAAATATGAGTAGAAAATATCTAATATTAAATAGACACGCATCAAGATAACACAAAACTTTACCTTTTAAAGTTAGTTTCATCCACAGTAAAGGTTTTGCTGTACCAATCCTTGTACCAGTTACCTTTTGGATGCAACGAGTTCATCAACTTTATTACCCAATCTCTCGTCATCAAATTTTCCATCAAATAAATTTCTTCTAGTTTGCTTGCCATATTACGGAGGTGCGACTTTTTCTCCAAATTTGGGCCGTCACTTACATTGGTAGCAATTAACAAATTTTGCAGTAAAATGACAGCAATCACAATAAATATGAGCACAAAAACTTTTAAAACGTTCCTGAATTCAATGTCGTCCTCGTCCTCATTATAAAAGGTATCGTCGTAATCAATTTCTCCCGTCATCATTGCTAGAATCTTGGCAAATCCCACACCCCAGGACGGCACAAAAGCTCGTCTCTAAAAATATTTTTACAAAACAGTCAGTCTTAAAAAGTTTAACATTTACAATGCATTTAAAGTAAAAAATTGTAATACAAAATTACCGTCGGCATAAGTAAGTGAAAAGTGAACAGAAAAGCGGTAAGGAGGGGAAGAAATGCCAATAAAAATGTGACAACTCTTTGAAACCCATAGACAAACATTTCAATGTGCCTTCCAAGTAGTTTCGTCTTTCCTAGCTCTACTTGGAGTAGAAGTAATGAACCAAACATTCCAAACTATAGGAAATTTTAAATAATTAATTGTATGTATTAATCATCCACAAATTGAATTTATCAGTAGTTCCTCTATGATATAAATGAAATTATGCATTTATTTACAATATATAGCGAGGGAAGAAATATATTCCATATCCGGTGGCTGCTCTCCAAGAAAGTTTCTCCGTCGTCCCCACTATTTAATCGAGTAATGACGTTTACAATCCAAACAACAAAAACAGTGAAGTTTACCAGCCACCGACCCAAATTTCCTAACTGCCAGAGGTAGTGCTTCATATCGTCGCAGGTGAAAAACTCAATGCCTTCTTTAAGGACAGACGACAGGTAGAATAGTAGAACAAAGTAAAATACCCAAGTAGAAAGAAATTCGGTAGGCGAGTCCCCATGAAACATTTTGAATGACTGGCATAGTTCCGTTAGATTAGAGTCCCTGGAAGTATTTACGGTGTTGGTGCTGTCCAAAATGTGGGTGTTACAAAAGATGTACACAAAGCAAACAGCAGACCAAAGCATCTATTGAAAAAAGAAAAAAAACTCATCATAACTTACATTTAATCCCTAAATTTTCCTTTTGTCTTAAACGAACTTACATGGTACAACATGGACAGGTATAGAAGCAAGGTAAATTTATCCTCCTTAAAAAGCAGGAACACCCGAACCAATGGATGCTCTAAGATAACTTTCTTTGAAGCAGTTCTCTCTCGAAGTAAGAGCGCCAACCTCCGGGTTTGATTTAACGGCTTATCTCCACCATTGTCAACGTAACAACCGGTAATTGGGCTGGAGTAGAACAAGTGAGTACACACAAATTTTGTTGAGTTTAAATTTTATGGTAAATTATTAGATGTCGGCATTGTGCAATAACTTGGTTGAAAAAGGACCTAAAGTTCCATTTGAATCTCCAAATCGATTGATTTTCAAGGTCGCGTTCTCTGTCTTCTAATTCAATTAATGTCGCAGCGTTGTAAATTTTCGAAAGTACGTCATCGTATATTATATCAGTAGAATCTAACTCCTTTTGTTTCAAAGTAACTGTGTCCGCTCCATGTTCAAGCAGTACATGAATTAGCGATTTATCCATTCTTTTTGTAGCTAGTTGTAGCGCACTGTTCCCATTTTTATTTTGGGTGTTAACAAATGCTAGAAGAGTTGGCAAACTACAAAGGTCTTTGCAATATTTTAACAATTCCGTCGTTCTTGCAGTAGCATTCTCCCTGTTTCCTTAAATTACAAACGAGAATAAATATTAAGGTGGCTTGAAGTTACCCACCTATTGTAAGCCAAAGTTTGCCCTTAACTTTTTGGAGCACTTCATGCCTGAACAGATTTAAAAGATCACACATCTACTGACGGTGGCGTTTTTCAATCAAAAACAACATTTCAATATTCTCGTTTTGTTAATGTTGTGTGAATGCAATACTGACTAACCGACAACATTAAAACAACGTCTACGTTATTTCTGTCTGTATCACTTGACAATGTTTTCCGGTTTTGTACGCCATATATGCATATAAGTACAACTGTGCAAAATTTACATGGTGCTATTGAAAAAGTAATTTAATTAGTTGCAACCACTTAAAATTAGCAAAAACTCTGTAATTAGAAAATTACTTGTAACGTTGTAATATTTTTTAGCTTACCAAAGTGGCAAAAATTACGATTTTTGTAACAAAATGAAAAATAAAAAACTGACGACAATAATTACAAAGCAGGTAAAACACAAGTTTTTTTCACATTTTTCACAGTGTAAATCCAGGTAAGGTTGCGTGTAATTACAATTCTTTCGGAATGTTACATTGTACTTGGCCGTATACATTCACTGTTATATATATAATTTCTAGTACACTCGTACGAATTGAGTAGTTACGCACTATGTATCTACAACTTAAGCGACACAATCTTGTTAATAAATATAAACTTTTATCTTACCCTGCATGCATGCATAATGCAACACAGTGCATCCATCTTCCTCATTGCAAATGGTAACGTATTTCGACAACGAAATCCCTCTATTCCGTTGAATGAAATTAAATATTTCATTCCAAATGTATTCTTGTTTGCTTTCATTTTCAGACAGATCCTCCGATGTCAAGTAATGAAGCAAGTGCTTCCAAGTGCTTCTTAAATCAATATTTTCTGAATCCATTTGTACAATGCAATGGATTAACTATTTCCTTTCGAAAAGTAAATTCCACAAAACGAATAATCATAAAGGTGTTCATGCTATGATCCCGTCTAAGACCAACGTGCAAAAGGGAACTGCTTGTAGATCATTATTGGTGAAGCTACAAGTAATAACCGTATGTCGATGTTCTGCTGGCAGCAGATAGAAACATGATAGCTGATAAAGCACGTACTTATATGCAGCTAACTTTGCAATCACTTAAATACTTGTGGGATTAAAGTGCATAAATTGCAAAAATTTGTTGTTCTTATAGTATTGTATCTCTGCATTTTTATACGAAATGAAAAGCCAGATTATGCTTGATATGCATTGTATTTGTTGAAATATTAAAGATTAGTTGTAGAGTGCAGTATGTTAATAGCAGAAACAACTATATGTTTAAAGTAGTTCATGCAACCAATATGACTGTCTGTCTGTTAGTCTGGAATCAGAATACTTTTGGGAATCTAATAATTGTTTATTTAAGTTTAGATAACATGATCAAGTGTAGCGAAACAGAAGGAGAAAAATTAAGCTACCAGTTTTTAAAAGTTTGTTGTAAATTAGTGGAATATTTGTCATTTTAGCTTCTGCATTGCGTAGATTCTTTAGGTGGTTCATTACAACATCTATTATCGTGTGTTCAATTATTACCTGCTTCTGAGAACTTTTTAAATTTCGATTTATCATAATAAAGCACCGTCATTGTGAAACAAACCAAAATGTATTCAAGCAGTATGGTTTTCAGTTCGACGGTTTTTAATGCAAATAAGTTTATGGCAATTTAATGATTAGTGCACTTATAGCTGTAGTAGTTATCAGTCACAAGAAAATAAAACATTTTTAGACATGGTGTTAACAACAGAAAGGCAAAGGTCTGAGTACAATTGTAATTACCATGTAAATCGTATGTAATACAAATTCAAGTGCATTTTATACTCCTGCAATTATGATACAACTATCAATAAATAGAACAGCTTGTCAGTCAAATACAGGATATTTCTACACTCATGACAGCATTTATTATTGTCTGAGTGTATTTGATGCAGACAAATTTTGGGAGGGAGATATCAGTGATGGATTGCTGATGTCACTAATTATTAATTTAACATTACATGTGTGTGTACACATATTCTGATACGATATTTCTTTATACAGATACCTTATGAATATCTATATATGTATACGAACGTTGGTCCCGATTGGTTAATTTCTGTGGGTTTTAAAAGGGGTCAAATTTCAAATTCATCATCATCACTCATTATCCCTACGACGGAATAGGAGTTTTAGATTTTTGCTTTTGTGACCAGTAAATACGATCTTATAGGTTTTATTTGAACAAAAATTGGCTCTGCAGGTCACCCCCAGGGGTAAAATGGGGGTAGTGAGAAAAGTCATGAAGGAATAGGAATTGTGGAGTTTTTTTCTTTGGAAAGTCATGAATATGAGTCCTCTTACAATTCAAGACCTTCAACACCAGCTATGAATTCTCAGTTATATCCTGTCATAATCAGCTGTGGTGGGGATAAATGACGACGACGACGGATTTCAAGTAGTGCATTTTGTATTACTGTTTCGCTTCCTGCTCAAAAGCGATAAGGGATATTGTAGTGCAATTTTCGACATTGCGTTTGTAACGATAAGATCTTTAACACTAAAGTAAATTCTAACGCTACAGCGCCCCCAGGCGGTAGTAAATAGGAGCTCTTTATTTAAATATGCACCAAATAGGCTCAAATTTACCATATAGGTAGACATTAGATAGATTAGTAATTCTGTCAAGTTTAACTCCAATTCGTTGACCCCGTTTAGCCTCCTGAAGAAATCGACAGGCTACCTCTGCAAACTTACTGACGTTCTATTGTTACTAAATTATTGTTGTAGTGGTACAGCTGTAATTTATTAATGACTGTAAACTAAGTCAAAATACAATAACGGCAATTGTATGCATATATTACTTCTGAAAAATCACAAAGTTATTCATGAATTTACCACCACAAAAATGTTTGTGGTTTATATTGCGGTATACAATTTCTGGTATTTATAAGAACTACAAGAAAACGTTTACCATAACTTGAGTGTTAGATGCATCATATTTTTCGTTGGAGTTAAGACATCATATTCTCTTTACTTATTTGTTTTGCAGTACTCCTAAAAAACGACTAATATTTAATTTACAGGTGTAGCCATAATTTAATTTAGTTTGTCAAAAAGATGACATCATGTCCTGTGGTTATAATTGTATGTAAAGTGAATGTGCTAATGTGAATTCTTACATTCAAATTATTTTAATAAATAATTGATTTTATTCCTTGCATTAATCTATACTTAAATGTATTCACTCAGAATATATAATTTGCACAAAGGAAAATAGTTGTGGTGGCATTTTCAACGGTATTGTCTACGTAGATCGGCGTATACCATTGCTTGATCTGGCAAATATGTACTGTTTTATAAAGTGGCTTCACCAAACTGTTGGCTGGTATACAGTTGTCCTGCAAAGCAGTTTTATATGTACCCACTACTCCCTTCACTTCACTTATATGAACCCTGTACCAATAATGTATAATGCTTAAAAGTTTGACTGAGGCAGTAGGAAGGTATATGTAAGATAGCTTGACTAAACGTTTCGTTCTATAAATAAAATGAAATTACACATAGTCCGTCAGCGTATTTTCGTTAGTTACGTAAGAGTAAACGTAAATTGAAAGTTTTTACTGTTTGCCCAGGCATAAGCATAAAATGTCAAGCTCACGTGCCCTACATTGTTACACAAGATAACTGCTTCAGTAGATACTCGTCACCATCAACTTTGACGTCGCTACTCTGTCTGCGACGCAACGTCAGCAAATCCTTGTTGACGTTCCATGTCAATAAGCCTTAGAACGGAAATGGTAATGGAGAGTTGTAATCCCGGGATATAAAGAAGCACCTAATTAAAATCATGTCTAAAATGAGCTACCTTGTTGCTGCATTCCATAAAAAATAATGTATTTTTCAACTGTTAAGGTTGATAACCTCATTGTATATACCATAATGAATCACTAGGTAAAGGCGACCACTGTTCAAGAGTTACCATACCCGGGATAATAATGATAATTTGTGAGTTTGCTTAGCTTGTTTTAAACTAGTCGATTTATATGTATGAAATGTCAATGAAATGAAATGTTAAGTGAATGAATACATGGGATAATTGGTATTGTTAATAATATTAATAATAACTAGGTTACAGAATGTAGAAAAAGTAATATAAAATAAAGCCTTAAAACACGGACTTAGAGAAGTGACGAAGTATTGCAAAATTAGCAATGGATGTTAAAGTGTCTCACTGACTACACAACGGCGACAGACTGAGTTACCAAAGGAGTGTAAAGGTTTAAAAAATAAGATGACCTTTGACCTCCTGTAGCGCCTAAACCCTTCGGCCGAAATACACCAAACTCGGTATTCTCGATACGCATGTCTTATTGTATAATGCCATTAATTGTGACCCCGGTTCTCATTTAAAAAAATAACCTTTAACCTTTTGACCCACTTCCGGTTAAACAAAAGTCTACGACAGAGAAGATTCACATGGAACGGTCATCCTCTTCTAGCGCCTAAACCATTTGACCGATAAGCACTAAACTTGGTATACTTTATAAGCATGATCCATTGTACCATTTCACCAATTTGAGCCGGGGGTCGTATTTTTTAATAGGACCTTTGATCTTTTGACGTACTTGAGGTTTGACCTGAGACTCCAAAGTCTGTGTGGCAATAGCTTTTGACCCACCATTGATTCCAGAAAACAGAAGGTCAAAAATTAGTTCCTTAGGATTTGTTACGTGTTTGTGTTGACCTTTGACCTGTCCTGTCATTCAAGCAAATTTGAGCCACGGGTCTCATTTAAAGAAGTTTGAACTTTTGATCCACCTTTAGTTTGACTCAAATCTCCAAAAGGGGATGTTCACATGCGACGGTGATTTCCTATAACCTCCCGAAAACAAAATTTCAAAATTCCTATCTCAAAATATCACGCGGACGGAGAGACGGACGGACGGACAACGTAAATTCAATTAGTGACTTTGTCGCTTATTAATGCACGGTGAATATTTTGCAATATGTATTTGTAGTGAGAATCAAGTAAACTATTATTTCCTTATTATTATTAAAATCTGCCGAATAATACATCTTTGTAATGCCATACACTACGTTACGTTCTTTTATTCACGTTTATTAATTGATTGCGTGAATTATCACTTTTAAATGTCACAGTCACTCACCTATTATCATATATTGTCCATCCGTCCATCCTTGCATCTTTCAGGTTCATTATGTCGGGATCGGCAGGGTCAAATTTAAAGCATTTTCAACTGAGCTGAAATTTGGTACATACATAGTTAAACTTACGGTTTACAAAGATTGACCATTATTTTTAAACTTCCGAAGGCAGTTTAAGGGTAAAATATTGTTTTTGCCACAACCTCAACGGGAAAACTCCGATTGAAATACCGTTTTCGGTCATTGACAGCTTTTCCTAATAGCTGTACCTACTGTAGCTAGCATGAAACCTTAAAGTCAACCCTCCAGGGTCATCGACCTACCAACAAATTCCCACCGGGTACTTTCATATATCAGTTTACCGCTTTTATTTTTCCTTGCTCTCCACCCCTTCCTCATGCTCCCGTTGATCCTGGTCTATTCTTGTTGATCTGGTGTGGTTTTCTGATCTTACATGTAGGAAAGGATTATATTTCTTTCTAATTTGGTACAGCGATATCCCAATTAGTCATTAATACAACCTTACAACCATTTTTACGTCTGGAGAGCCCTGCCGACGAGAAGTAAAGAAAGCCCCCATTTCTCCGAAACGTTTAAACTACGGGTTGCTTTCAAAACCTTATCAAGTAGCTTGATCAAGTAATTTTTTTTCAAATAGCTTGACAAGTTCTTGCAAGTAACTTGAAAATACATTTCCATGTAAATAACATACTTTTAATATGCTGTACAATATCTTCCAAACC
>JAHZNE010007104.1:0-12579 GCA_027744055.1 Callyntrura sp. NNG-2020 | reverse complement strand
TTTTTTTTGTCTTCGCTTCCAGTTAAGTTGCGCATATTCTTTAAATCCAAGAGTTTAGGTTCTAGGTGCAAATGAAACAATTTGTATGTAACACCATACGCGCATGATACGATACAAAACAAATCAAGTCGCACCAGGCAGGGTATTTTGTATTTACACACAATCATATTGCATCTCTATCAGATTTTCTCCCAGCTTCCCCTCTTAGCGTTTACTTGTTAAAATATCCCCGTACGATGCAATACGTACATTAATACAGCTATTATAAATGTAGTAATACAAGAGTAAATCTTAACAAATAACCTTGGATTATATGAAAACTTTGCAACCTGCTCTTTACTTTATAACCAGGAGTATATAGTATATTCTTCAAAAGTCAAAGCCCTTTACTGGTAAAACCATAAACTGCATTCTTGTTTACTTTAGTTTTATACAATGTATGTTCGCGTTGTGTGGATATATACATCGGGTTTGGAAAATATCTGCTGAATTTGGTGTTGTTTACATAAACATTACTTATTTATTACTTAAATAAGCGATTTAAAAGCTAAACAGAGCTTGGTAACTTTCCTTTTGCTTTCATAAGCAGCCGTCGTCGGGTGGGTTTTTTGCAAAATCGTTATCATTGTCATCACTCATAGGTATTACAAGTGTCGGTAAATCGGTATTAACTTTTGTTTGCCAGCAAAACTAATATACATTTACGATGTCACGACAAGAAGACCACATTCCACATGAAATGACGATGATGGTACCAACATAATCATTATTGTCATCACCGCAGCATTCTAAAATCTCTCCCCCTATTTCGCCACTTTGCGCTGATTATGACATAATATTGCCATTTTTCTATTATCTCTTCATGCATAATTCATGTTCATTATAGCTGGAAGTAATTTGATATCCATATGCGTATTTTTTTTAAATTTGAAAATGACGCAATAATACTGCTTATTAGAGCCCAAAGCCCATTAATCACAATCGTAGAGCTCACAGGTGAACTTTTTTCTGTCAAAAATGTGAGGAAAGGAGGATAGAGTATTTATTAAAATGAAAGGGAAAAAAACGAAACATAGTGCGGACGCGGATTTCATAATGTATGCATCTTTTTGAAAAGATGGTGTCTGCCATCATAAACTTGTAAGATGACAAAAGCGCAATTTTAAGACATTGATTTTCACATTAATTATTACTTGGTGAATGGACATTAACGGTCTATCATTCTCTTTTTAACTTTCTATCCCACTATCGCCGCCACCAGCGTGTGACCCGACGGATCCTTTATCGGATCTGGTATCAGTGGTATCGCATGACTTTTCACGCTCAAGGCGAGTCGAATACTCACTATTACAATTACTAATTCTGCTATTACTGCGATGATCGTGATCTTCCCCTTTAGGAAAATGCATAATCACAGGTTTCGGATGAATGCTTGCTAGATATTCCTCCATCTTGCTGTACAACTCCTTTTCATGATCCACTCTGCGCAACATTCTCGCAATGCGAGGCTTTAAATTTGCGGAGCTGGTGGCGTTCGTCTGTGAGGAGTTATTGAGTTTGGTGGAGCGAAGTCCCACATGTATTTCCCACTTGTTGATTTCTCGAAGAGTGTACTTGTTCCTCCATAAATTAATTTGATGCATGGCCTGGTGCATCTCTTCTTGTTCTTCAGATGACAAGGGGAAATCATCTTGAACATCGTGAGGATCCATGCCATATGCTGTGGCCATCCAACTTCGGGCCTGCTCTGTTTGCCAATTTTTTAAGCAGTAAACTGCAAGGGCAACCATACTATGAAGGACACCTCGAGCTGCCCCCAATTTCCAAAGCTGAATTGCTCTGTCTTCATTCTTAACAATTCCTTTCCCTTCGTAATGTAAAATGGCCAAGTTGTGTGCTGCTGGCCCACTTCCGTGATCCGTGGCGTCTGAATACCAGTGCGCAGCGGAAAATGAGTCTTTTTGTGGAAACCCATAGCCCATATAGTGCAGTAACCCTAACAAAAATTCTGATTCGCCAACGCCCACATTTGAAACAAAATTAGAGCCGGAGCCTTTGCATAGTTTGTATGGTTGTTTAGCTGCTTTCTTTAAAAGAAGGATAGCTCCGGCCACATCATGTTTCACCCCATGACCATGTAGCTTTAAAAGGGCTAAGTTATACATTGCCTCAGCGTTATAACTCTTCACACCTTTTCTGTACAGCTGTGCAGCCTCCCTGTAGTTTCTTTTAACATCAACCCCATCCCTTAATTTGTGTGCTCGATAAATATCCGCCAGGGGATTTGACCTGTCATTAAAGTCAAAAAATATTCTGTCCATGCAATGTTGCACAAGAGGAGACAGTCTGGTGGCCCCCGGAAGATAAGTTGGCTGTAAGCTTGGTGGAAAAGTTTTTGAGGAAGGATCAAAGTCGTCAAATCCATCAGGCGTTGTTCCCCGACTACTTCCCATTCCGGAAGAGGAAGATGCCCGCTCCAATTCAATTAGCCGCAGGTTACAAAGTCTGCGCGCCTTTTTAATGTCATCCATGTCTGGCTCTAGGTCCATGGCCTGATCCAGAAACTTGGCAGCCTTTTTAAATTTTCCCAACTCAACGTATGCCTTACCTACTCTGTAATGAGCCAAGCCCCATGCCGGTCTCAAATTTAAAGCCGACTTGGCATCTTTAAGAGCCAAATATGCAATTTCCTTCCTTCCCTCAGAATTGCCAATTATTCCATTTGCTTTGCGGAGAAAAGCGTCAGATCGGCTGGCATAGAGTAAGCCTAATTCCATTTCCGGTAGTCCATCAAGAGAAATAGCAGTGGTGAGACATTGGAGTGCGTGATCGATTTTATTAACTCTGGAAGAATTTAAGGCGGACTTGGCCTCATCCTTAAGCCTTATTGCTTCAGAAGTATGTTCTGGACTAACCGGTCGCTGGTCCTCATCACCCGACATAATACTGCTGGACAAAAGAGAGTCTTCGCTGATGCTCGGGCTTAATTTCAACACCTCCAACTCCTTCTCAGATTCCCCGAAGGAAACTAAAATTTTCTCGATTTCATTCCAATATCGACAAAACTCATCATCGTCCATACTTTTCCGGTGATGGTTAATTGCCTTGTTTCGGAATGAGATTAGCTGCTCAAGTCTTTTGTTTTCGTCATCCATTCCACTCTTCTTGTTCTCTGGAATTTTGAACTCGGCCTCTTGAAGAATGCGACTGAGCATGGTGAAGTCCCAATTGCTTATGTCACCTTCTTCAAGTGTGAGCTTGTGAAGCCGACCACAAGTCTGATATATTGGAGAACCGAGTCCAGTCACAAGCTTATGACCAAATTCGGGGGAATCTGACCACACTTCATTTTCGCTTAGCTTCCATCTCTGCCGAAAAAGTCGCCGCAGAGTTGTACATGCCCTCCGCAATATAAGCACTTCTAGACGTACCCAGTCAGGACAATCAGTGTTGCCCATTTTTCTAGATTTATGGCTTTCTAAAAAGAGTACAACAGAAAAATTACACTTTACCTAAATTGAAACGTTTTTTTCTCTTAAATAACCTTTCGATAAAGAGTTCACGTCACCCTTCCTAATAAATTTAAACTTTTCACTGTCATTCGTTAGTGTTGATTACGTAACTAAAACATGTTTCATTCGATTTCAAGCGTCCATTGAAACATTCGAAAAATTCCTGACTAAACCCCTCTTGAACTCAGAATTTATCGTTCGTCCAATTTCATTCTTACACACGCACAACAATGTACTCAAGCATGTCAAACTATTTCTGTACAATCTTGCTGATAACCTCAAAATGACGATGAGTAAACATTTCTAGCTTGACATAGAGTTGAGTAGGTTTGACATGACTTGTAAAATTCTCTTTCAAACTTTTCAAATGATGTTTAACAAAGAGCATGCCGTGTAATTACTGGAATATTGAGTTTGCAAACGTGGTGTTGACAAGGCATGTTGAATAAAAATGAAAAATTTTGGACTTCATGTTGTACCTGTACCTACGTTGTCGTGTAAAAAATCATGTAGTATCATGTGAAGTTCACATTAAGAATAAAACCTCTATCCATGCATAATCATATTATGTGTGTTTAATCTAGAAATTCTCAACTATGTTTCGATAAGCATTTATCTCATCATCAAAATGGCAGTATGGAAAATAAATTAGATTTTTTTGCCACATTCTTCCATTGTACATAATTGCTATTTAAAAAAACAAACCTTAGGTAGGTACTTTATTCTTCCCAACGGCAAGGATAAAAATCAACCGAGTGAGTATCACGAATTCAATTGTATGTGTGTCCACAATTTCCAGGGAATAGTTCGACGCAAGCGGTGAGTATTTTTAAAGAAAACAAAACCTGCCGATGCGATGAGTATTTTTAAAGAAAACAAAACCTGCCGATGCGATGATGATGATGCACACACTAAAAATGTAAAAACTGAACGAAAAGTTGTTATTCTCGCTCAATCAAGTCGAGTTTGGACATCCGTCAACACAAACACACGCAGGCTTAACTTCACTTTTTCTCGATACGGCAAAAATTCACGCTGTATAAAAGTCTTCCTCCTTGACCGTCATCTCGTCTCGGATTCCCATAAGATACTAAACGCTTTCATCCTGCGTGCTATGAAGGTTATACACCATCAACTCAACTTACCGCACGGACATGTAACCAGTCACCAGTTGGACAGTTGAATGCGAATATAGTTTTTCAAGTGAAATGAAAGATGCCAAGATGCCACCTTGCCATGCCAGAATTTGCACAGGCCTGCTAACAATACGGTTGCTGTTGTTGTCGTGTTGTGGGTGCTTGCTTACTCTCCTTAACTATCAAACACACAATACGCTGCCACCACCGCCACTGCATCGTCGTAGCGTCATCGTCATCCATGCAATAAAAAGAGAAAAGTTTGTAACTTACGACAAGGAGATCTTCTTAACCAATTCATTGTTGTATTAGGTCATACTATAATATAAAACTGAATCACGACGACATGCTTCATAAACACTGCTTTCAAAGTTTTGCCGAAAATCATTATAAAAAATCGACAAGCTCAGGGTAATCATATTATTATCCTGTTTTTTTTCCTTCAAACATTATATTACTCATCAGATTTAAAAGTATATCGATGCAGTGTGGGTTAAATTGTTACGTACGACGGTTGTTGTTTTTGTAAAAATGACACGTTCCTTTCACACAGGCTAAATGAGAGAATGAGAGAGAGGATTACGCATTTGAATTTTATATGTACTTTTACAAACACCACCACGGGCCGTAAATCAATAAATTGTAAAAGTTAAGTGGTTCGATGCTTCATGTAGACTTGAAAGGAAAAAGCAGGAATGTAAGTGTTTATATAACGTTCTTATGTAATTGCTTTAATCATAAAACACAACTCCTGGAGTGCCATTACGCTAGATGTTATTGCGTAAAAAGCTGAACCCCTCCGATGTAAAAAGGAAAATATTTATAAAAACATCACCCGAGATGACGGAGAATGTCTAGATGGCATTGACAAAACTGACAACTTTACCACGCTATTGTTTTATTTTTAAATGAGAAGGATTTTCGGAACATTTAATTCCAATACCAGCACAGAATGTGAATGCCAGTTTAATTCCATTTAGGTACGTGACATGTACTGTCACCTATTTCGTCTCTACTAATATTTATATCAATTACATTTTCACGTTAGACTGACTGAATTTTGATTTTTTGAACTGGTGTTGATTAGATTCACTGATAGAATTTGACGGGTACACATGGCACGGCAAGGACAATAACAATCTTTATGGTAAATACAAAAAAGTGTAAATGTTTGTTGATATTGGAAGGGTAATACTTATGGGGAAGTCGGGGACAACAATTACAACGCACAACACAGCTAGTATCTTGTAAAAAGTCAAGTCACGACATGCCCCATGCCAGAGTTTTCAACTCTCTCCCCCTGTGTGCTCTTCGCATGGTCCATTCCACGCGTGACACTGCTTCACGATAGCTCATTATATCAATGAGTCCCGCAGCCCCCTCCTCATATGTCTATCGCAATCGCAGGGTGTTATATTGAGAGTACAATTTATGCTATATAGCCTATTTTTATATGAAGTTTAAAAATTTGTCAATGCTAAACACAAAATACTTTTTAACTTACTTAATTGGTCGCAAGCTTACTTCACCCCAACTTGACAATTTCATTTTTTATACCCCCTATTATTACTGCTAGTAATATGCAATGCTTCTAAGAGGGATTTTGCTATAATTTAATACGAGTCACCTTGCCTCCATTTCGTCATTCAAGTTGGCTGTTAAATAGTGTTGTTACTGTAATCAGAGAGGAAGAACACACACACTTGACTTGAAAGTATTTTACAAGAAGCAGCAGGCAAAAGTCACCTTACGTTCTAATCACCATCCATCGTCGTGGTACGTAGCACCAGTACTTGTTGTGGCATTAAGCGTCCTCATTTTAATTTAATCATGCAGTTGATTTACAAGCACATGCCAGCACATTAAGTAGGTTGAATTAAACATTAGAGAGCTCTTTTCCATCATCATTGTTTTGATACTTTCATGTACATACATACATATTGTATATTATGGTGCCTTAGCATTTTTAAAAGTCAGCAATAACCACTATTTAACATTTTAAGCCTGTAGAAAAATGTTCTGGATGGGTATATGAGAATTAGTAGAATTAGTTGAGAAGTATTGTTATTGCAAAAAAAGCTTTCGCTTGTAATTTAGTACGTGATGTGGGTGAGTGAAACAAGAGACGAGAAAAAATTTACATGGTGAGAGAAGAGCACATCACATCATCATCAACATCCGCTCATCCGTCCTTCCATCCAGCTTTAGGCACTGGGAGAGAGCGGTTTGAAGTCTTTAGATATTTCAAGCACCGTCCTCCTCCCCAAGAACTTGAGTATGCCATAAAAAAGGTATGGAAATGGTGATGACGTTAGCCATAATCCATATGTCATTGTAGTATTTTGTGCGGATGGATGATCAAAGATAATTATGAGTCATTTTTACTTGTGCTAATTATGCGCATTTTATCATGTTTCGCTTTCACAGTAGCTTCACTGGATCGCAGCAGTAGTGTCCAGTAGTGGTGGTTTCACAATAGTGGCGCGGCATTAAATTGGTGTTTGTTGTTGGGGGAGTAATCTTAGTAGTGTTTTTGAAGAGTCATCTTGTATCGAAAAAGTTTTCTCTGCACTTATAAAACGGATTACACAAGTGCACTTGTATGCTTGCGTATGATGTAATATGGTGTGTGTGTAAGAGCACTAGAAACGTTTGCCTTCTTCTAGGTGGGTGTTCGTCGTTCGTCCAGTGAGATATTTTTGCAGTAATGTGCCTACGTGGTGGCAAATGTACAATTATTATTTTTTTGTCGTAGTCCCATTATCATCATTATTTCTATCGTGCAGAATCACTGGACTGAAACCATTAAAATCGTTAAACGCGCCTGTGTCGCCAACAATTTATGCAGTCAACTGATGGAATGATGAAGAGGCAAGGGTATAAAGGCAAAGAAAATTGCTTGTGGTATAAAATATTATGTAGACAATAGAAAGGGGGACGACACGACAACAGGCAGAGAAAGATGTATAAAAATGACACATTTTTCTAAAGATGATTGACATCAATGCAAATCTGCCTGAACAAAATGTATGCTTGCAAGAAGAATCTATAAGGTGACACGACTGCCATCATCATCATCATCATCAACAACAAAGCTACCAGCAAGGAAGGAAAGAAGGAACCACGAAAAAAATTTCTTGGCAATGGCACAAAATTACCATCAGTGATCCGAAAATGGTTATTCTTAAGAGAAAAAATCGTGCTTGATCAATGTTCATTAGATGAGTGTAGATAATACAGGAATCGTCCAATTTTATGTAATAGCAATTCACTCGAATGAAAAAACCTCCAGGCTAACCAAAAGTGGGTTATAGAAACTAAATGAACCTGTCCGTCTGTACAAGTAAATGTGCATATAAATTATTTTAACTATAGATATAGCCACTCCTACTATATGTATTGATTATAGTTTTTGTGCCTGATTTCTGTTGGTGGTTTGTGTTTAGCACTCGTTTCAGCGCGCTTGTGAGTGTGTGTTATTTTGTAGCTTTTGCCAAAAGTTTGTATTTTTTTATAAAAAAAAGTGCATACATGGGTAAGTAAGCATCTATGTAGTTTAGAGAGTGCTACTTGCTAAAATGCACACACTGTGAACATGACAGGCAGCTTTGACAAGTTGTCGTTAGGGTCGCCATACCTTTCACAAAAGGAAACGTTATTCTGTCATAAATGAACCTCCTCTAGTCTTATTATTTCAGCTTACATAATCAAGAACTGCTACTACTCCTGCCACCAGTATTTTAATCAATTAGCTGTAAAGATCAAATCAATTTACTCAACTTTTAAGCCTGTAAGCCTCTGGCTCTGACAGGGGAATATTTTTCTGGTAAAGTGGTAGCTTGCTAACTACAATAGAATATGTAAGAGTCGCTCATGCCTATTTTTTTAAACTAGTGCACAATTATTCTTTTAGCCGTGTTATGTATTTTGATTGACACTAACAAAATATAGAGCACGTATCACGTATTGGACAGCACTTTGGAATTACTTTACATTTACATCGTCACAACAGAAATGCTGTTGTAGCAGTGGCATTATTATAGTTCATACATGCTACCGTGGTCTAATAAATAACATATAACAAATACCAACAAAAGCCTAGAAATGAGCATGATGTCACAACTGCTGCAAATTTAAACAGCAAGCTTACAGATCGTATCACATCCCCATACACTTGTATAGGAGCTGTTTAATCCAATTACGCATTCTTGTTTGAAAAATGTGTGAAAGAGTCAACATACAAAATATGGCTTCATTTATCATACATCCTATATCGGCTATTGTATATCACGAAATGAGAACATTTGTGTGATGATTAAGAGTCATAAAAACATATTTTTTATTGTAGGTACGTTGGTGTATGTTCCTCGAGATCACTAGGAAGCTTCTTTTTGTTGTTATTGAACTGACGTGTAATCTTGTGACATGAATACCAATATTCTACCTACTAGTACTTCCACAGGAAATAGATGAAACTGTGAAACTGGATGATTCAATATCTAATTTCCACCAATACGATGGATCGAGTTTGAATGAGATAGTGAACTTGTCTACTACTGCCAACTGCTGCGTAGTACACACGTCACATGAACAGACAAAAATCATATTTTTTTATTTTTCCTTCTGCAATTATTATTATGATTACCTGACTGGGTTGTGCTGAACCTTTTATGATTATGATTTGATGTATTACAACTTTGAATGTCAAAATAATATACTCTCTACAAGTCATTCCAATGTGACGGACAACTGTTCCTTTGATGTTATTTTTTGTTTGTATGACAAAAAAAGTATTAAAAAAATGATGATATGGCAGGATACTCTTCTGATAACTTTAATAAGATCTTGCGCTTGTGGAAGGTGATACACCTAACACACAACACAAAATACAATCATGAGATTGTTGGTAAAGATAGCGTGCGGGGTCTTTTGTGTGCATGCGGTGTCGTGAATGACAATACAGAGAGGGAACGAACGGAATGTTTCCGTCTTACCATTTCCATATTTGCAGCATAGAGCATTGTAAATAAATTACGTTTTGTTGGAATCGAATTCCCACTCCAGGATATGAACTTGTACTTTTCAATTTAAATATGATTAGGTACTTAAGTTCTAAAAAAGAAACAAGTTTTCTTCGAAAAATAGTCGTCCATCCGTGCACACTCTATAGTCACCCCTCTACTTACTATTAACCTTCAGTGAATAATTTCGTTTCATCCTTTTTCAAGGAATTGTAAGACTAACTAAGACTGCTATAAAACACAATTGAATAAAAAGTAATGCATGTTTATGTGCGCTATTGTCTAATCTCTAAGCTAAAATCGTACAATTAGTCTTAATAATAACGTATATATAGTTACCTTATCTTAATAGAATTTTCCAGAAATCATGGACGCAATTTGATCACATTCACTGATTTATACAGGTAACCAAAAAAATAATAATTCACATAAACCCTGCGCACACTATCAAATTAGTGGCAAAATGTCTAGCTCTATTTGCATCAATAAACGTACCTACGCACACTACACAAATAGTAATGATATGGCTGCAATATTTTTTAATAGCTGGAGCTCTTTTGGATGTCGACTTGTTCGTATGAAACTTTTACACATACAAAATTTTGTTGTTGTTATCTTGTTATTTTTACTTCATCACCACCTACCTATACACATTCCACAGGAAAATGTTAACCACAAAAGCAATTACGTTACCCACAGAATGAGAACGTCTCTGTGAATTTCACCTAGCCTAAATCTGATTGCTCACACCCGCCCTAGGATGTAGGCATATACACACACATGTATATATATACATACACACATGATCAAGTATGTGATTCACAAGTGGTTAGGCCTACTTTATCTTTATCGCAATTCGATAACCAGACTAAAGCAAAGTACGTCCAGTCAAACAGACTCCAGCAGAAATCAATTCCCATGTTATCACTCAGTACATCGACGAATTACACGTGTAAATGCAGTTGAAAATGAATGTTTGTTTTAATAACTACAAATGACCGAATATCACTAAAACTAAAACCATCGTAACTAGTTGATGACGAAAGAAGCTTTTGACGACACAAAGATTCCGACATTGTTCACAAAAGGTTGTAAATTTGCAATAATAGGCGAACAATGATTTTAAAAGCCATAAGGCCACTGCTACTTACACACTGATAATGACGCGATAAACTTAATTGAAAACGGTTATTACCTAGTTAAGCTGACCACTACCGTTGATACTAGGTCGATACATGCCTATGCTACAAACCAACTAACCACGCGTGCAAAAAAACTGTGTATAAACCCATTGCGTAAATCATGCTCACGCTCCGCTCTCATAGGTATTCTCTGCTTATTGAAAAAACGTAATTTACCAACACCAGCCTAGCCTATGTTCCACGCTTTTAATCCCTGTAGCTAGGCTAAGGAAATATTATATTACCTATGCATACCCCTTTTACCTATTATGTATATATGCTAATTTGTTTTGAAGCATGAACAAAGCATTTGCATTCACGAGATAATGCATGTAATTGTTTCGAGTTAAAAGTAGACAGGAGTTTTTTCTTCTGTTCAATGCAAACCTGCACTAGGAGACTAGAAGTGAAGAGAGGAAAGAAACAACAAGTCAAAGAGATTTACCTTCAATTTCGCTTATCTAAAAGCAAATCAAATCACCCCGTCGACGTTCATCCACGGACAGGATTTCGTCTTGGAATACTCTGGAAAATACCGTTTAATGTTTACAGCCGTGGCCGTGGATTATTTTTATAGACGAACAATGAAGTACCTAATACGATACACACTACAACAGCAACAACAACACAATGATAAATTTAAACGATAAGGATACTCACACTGTCAAAATTCTTCGAGTCTCTTCCATCTGTCTCTCTCTCCCTGAGTTGACGCCTTTGATTTAGAGAGCGGATGAATATTATTTGCATTCCAAAGCGCACTTACACTGATGACAAGGTGAGATGAAGATGAAAACTTTTATGAGAGCTATAGAGCGAACAAAGTTAGAGAACATCCAAAGGACATTTGGGCATGTACGTACAGCAACAGCTTACGATTGTGATTCGCGATAGCATCGTAGAATTTCGTATACAATGTGATATGAAAATGTGGATCTGACTATTATTATCTAATAAAAGTAAAATAAAATATTGAACAGAAATAGAAAAATAATGGCAACATTGATGGTGGTGGTGGTGGCGCGGTGAATGCATTACTCGGAGAGAGAGGATATTACACTATTCAACTATTTTTACATGCCGCAAAATGTACTGCTTTTTTGTTCGTAATAATCAAATATGGTGTAATATCGTAAAATACTAGTTTCAGTTTTGACGTTGACACATGATGGATGCAGAGAACACAGCTGGATATTTTATCACCATATTTCGCCGCCATGCTACTTACTACACGGTGCAGTTTGGAAATTGAAAGATAAAACGATAACGCAGCAAAGCAATAAAGTGCGCATTTTTTTGTCAACCAGCAGAACGAAATGGTTTATTGTTATTTTGCCGAAAAAGAAAACAACACAGCACAGTTTATTGTTGGGGAACGGTATGGGTATGAGTCAGAGAAATGGACGGGTTTGTCCCTGATAATATACTGGCAAAAATGATCATCGTACCGTACCGTACATTACTATAACGAGCGGTGTTGAGTTCAAGAAAGCCAAGAGAATTCATACATTTTTCATATTTTGAAACTATCTGTTAAGTACAAATATTAAATCCATTGATAGTTGTGTACTGAACATGTATGTAATGTGTGCCATTTTTGAATAAAAATCGACATATTTATTTACGCGGATACATTGAAGTATGATGTTGACTGTTTCTATTTTTCCGGCAATGACTAATTTAGCAATTGTTGTCATATTTTGCTTTTGTTTGTATAAATTATTTAAAG
>JAHZNE010007103.1:0-15225 GCA_027744055.1 Callyntrura sp. NNG-2020 | reverse complement strand
CCCTTACCCTAGAGCGTCTGTGTGTCAAAGGAATTTTTGCGCCGAGGTGCGATTTTCGAGCAATTAGCGTTCGAAAACACCAACAATTAAAACTTAATTACGACGTCATTTCCTAAGGGCTTAATTAAATTGCACTAAAATTGGTACACTGGGGTAATTTTTCACGCTCTACTACATGCGCTATTCAGAATTTTAAAATAATTTTTGACCTGACCCCCATGGGGAAGTTTTTTCCCGTGGGTCAAAGGTCAACAATTTATATATCATTGAATTCCTCTTGACGCCAGGAGTCCATATATAGATATATGTTGGTGATCATTAGTCAAATAATTAAGCGCCAATATTTCACATGGAAGCAGTACAGTGTGCATTCTTCTGACAAAGACAGATTGAGTCAGGCTCAGGCTATTCACCGCATACTACTTTTGGCTCCGAAAATATTTAATGGAATGTTGCTTAAAAGCTGCATATGTGCCCGGCTCATTGGTGAATTTTCCCACAAAACTAATAACTTGCAATAAGTTTGTTTGTTGTGAGCTCTTAATCTGATTAAAGACTAAATCATCAGAGTATGCATTTTCTTCAAGATCTTAACAACAACATAACTGCGCATAAACAAAAAATAAAAAAAATATTTTCTACTTTTCCTACTTAATTGTTGGTTGGTGTCATCCAAGAATTTAGTTGCACATTTCCTTTAAATATCCACACTGACTGGAAGCGAAGACAGGAAGTGGTCATCCAAGCAAAAATACATGGCGAGACAATATTAGGTTGAACTACCAACTAAATATTACTGATTATTTCAGTAACATGTGATACACTAAAGTGGAGAGGACAAACCAAAACAGGCCTCACTAGTGTCATTATATTGTTCTTATTTACTCAAAACTTACATTTTTACCCGTTCAAATAGTCGTATGTACCAATAGACTATAATTGAAAGATTGCCTTTGTATACGACAAAATGACGTATACCATTAAGTGCCTTGCAAGTGTCGGAGTTTTGCTATATTCCGTTGTGGTATTCTCAGAAACATTGCCAACGCCAAAGATAATAGTGGAAAGTACCGTCTCTGAAGATAATACTTACTTACCAAATCGAAAATATTATTTTCCCAAGGGACACAAAAATGTTTTTAATTTCAGTTGCGTCTCTAATAAACCAACGCGGTGGAGATGGGTGGTAACGTGTTATCTACTATCATCATTTACATACTTTATTGAGAATTCTGCAAAAGTACTTCTAGTTTTGTTATGTCGTGTCATGCCGTCCGGCCGACCGTCCGCACGATAACTCTTGAAGAAAAGCGAATTTCAAAATTCTTTTTTAGAAGTAGATAGGTTGGGTTAATATCTCGGCTTAGTTTGTAGATGGCTTTAGAGATAAACCCCCGGGGGTAGGGTAACGGCAGGTGTAAAAATTAAAAATTGGCCATATTAGCTCAAATTCAGCTTATAGGTAGGTCTGTAGTAGATACCTAATTTAGCCAAGTTTGACCTAGATTGGTTGACCCCTTCGAACCACCCAGAGCTATGTTTCGGTCATTGGTTAATTCCTGAGTGTTTTACATATAAGGGACCAACGTTCGAATTTATCGTTATTACGAAAATATAGAAGTTTTAGATTTTTTGTTTTTGTGATCGGTAAATACGGTCCTGTAGGCCCTAGTTGAACAAAAATTGGTTCTGCAAGTTATTCATGAGGGGTAAAATGTGGAATGTGGGCAGAGGGAAAACAAATTTGAAAAAATAGGACGTTTTAAGTATTTCCTTTGGGAATAGATAAATATAAATTACAGCTTTGCTAAATGTAAGAAAAATTTAGGGCATAATAGAAGAATACCTCAAGAAATGACTAAACAGATGTCCTTCTTATAAGTCTTATTGCATCTTGTTAATGCTTTATTTAGGGACAGCTGGGACCTAAAATACCTCCAGTCATCAAAGAGCGGAGACAATTAGCAAACAGTTCAGAATCAACATTTTTCTCTCGTATTTCCGTCTTTCCGTTTTCGGATGAACCATTAGAGATGAATGTTAGCTGTTCCACGGAATCCTACAAAATTAGAAGCGATTGGATTAACAAATCTATAGCTTGTTTAGCATTAAACACTGATGGAAATGGATCATACTTTGTCCTGTTTGAACGTACGATGTTATGTTTTATTTCTAAAAGTTCAGCATTACACATATTTGTGCAATTTTTCAATTTCTTGAATTTATTCCAGCAATGCCAATTGAACGCTGCCTGGCCACGAGAGGTTTTACTCCTTCAAATTGCACAAATGAAAATTGGCGTCTGACTACCAATGCGGAAAATGATGGAGCAACGTGTAACAATGGTTCAGTGATGAATACAATAGAGTGCCATGATCTTGATACATGTGAATCTTACTATAAACCAAAGGTATGAACAGTATATTTCAAATTAAACAGTAATTTTCTTATTTACATAAAGTTTTAAGGAGATTTAATGCAACTGCGCTTTAAACTTTTAGCCCTTCAGTAGCACACCCCTGTGCGATCTAACAGAAATAATATCATTAAACCCCTCTCAAGAAATCAAAAGTTTGGAAATGCCTCCAAATAAACTATTACCTATCATTGTGTACTGTGTGCTACACCATGATTTTTATGATACGGCTTGGACATCGTATATTGTATTTTACCCAGTACCCAAAGACCCTTATTGGAAGAGTAGTTTCTACGGTATGTAACTTACAGTTATAATTATTTATTAAGAGGGGGAGAGTCCTTATAATTTCATTATATTTGCGTCTGTCGGTGTGCAATATAACTTCAACACACATTGATTGTTGCAAGTAAAACTTGGTATACGCCTTACAAGGGTTCGGACGGCTCGCACGAGTTCATCGACAAGTTCAAACCACAAAGTACGGGTTTGAATGTTATTGGCGGTCCGAGCCACGAGTTATAGAGGGGAAAGTGTCTAAACATGTATATATTTTGCAAAATGTAAAAATACTGCTCCAATCGATAGAGCATAGAGTTGATTCTTTTGTTATTTGAAACATACGGCCAGTTGGCGCTAAACAGCCTGGGTAGGCTAGATTAAAATATTTATTATAATGATTAAGCTGAAAAGAGTGTTGTTTTATATGGAAACTATCTCGATTTCTACAGGGATGATCTATTATTTTGATGATGCTATTAGAAGGTGCAATGTTTGCTCTATCTAATGGGAAATTAGTCATATAGGATCAAACGTTTCAATTTTGGACCAGAAACCTACAAAGTTTTTAAATCTGCAATAACTTTCAATAATTTTGGGAGTTACAGATGATGGAAGCTATCTAAATATTTAATTTCATCTTATGCTGTCGTCGATGTGTTTGTTGGTTTCACCGTACAAAGTGTTGACTCCACCACTTTTTTATATTTCATGCTCTCATGATTGTTTCAATTATAAGTAAAGTTATACTGCTGATGTTAATATCATTCATTTTCTTATAAAATTCGTCAGTGACTGCACTAGAGGAAGCATTAAATAATGAATACTCTCTCAAGCTGTATGTCGTTCGAGGGGAAAACCACCGCAACCAAGAGTGGGATTTCGCGGAAGGAGAGAATGTCACGCTTATCTGTGTTGCAGTTAAATACTTGTTTATGCATGGATTTCAGTGGAAAATGAACGGAAAACATATAACTGGGCACAGCCAAGGTATTTATCGATAATACAACAAAGGCATTGAACTCTTCAATTTTTTTTATATTCTTGTACCATTCTTTCAGTTGCCAGTGTAAAATACACTAATGAAGATACACGTAGTGATAACATGTATATAACGCTAATAATGGTTCCAGCGATTTCTACAATGCATGGCAGTCCTCTAATAGTATCCTGCTCAGCACCAGTTTGGAATTCTAACAATTTTTTAGAAACAAAAATTAACGCTTCAATATACCGTAATTTTGTGATGAATCTAATACGAAGTTGAATACTTTTGGTAACGCGTACAGTGATAATGGCTTCTAAAATATCTTTAGCGTCCGTCCCTCCTCATGTTAATGTACACTGCTTGGAGGAAGGCGACACATTGCGCTGCGTATGTATGTGTACTGGATGGCCAGAACCAAAAATAACGTGGGCGGACTCATTTAACATCAGCGTATGTCTGATATGTTGGATACTCTCAATATTACAAACAAACAGATTGTATTGAGTACTTGTATTGATAACATGCTATGTTTTACAGGGACTGAAACACCAAATATCGGATCGTAAAGTTAAATTAAATTACAGTAGTTGGAGAGCTCATAAAGACTTTGGAAATATAAAGAGCACTCATATTCATATTTTCATTGTAACCTGTTCGGCTGAAAACTTTCGAGGAAAGTACAATGATTCTAGTACAATCCGTGGTTCTGACACATGTATGAAAATCTAATGCTTTTTGAGGTCTTTGACTTTGAACCAATTTAGCAGACATATTTACTTCTTGAATTGTTTGATGTTTTTCCTTCTTTTCCACATTTAGCCACAAGTTCATTTTTCACCAGCACCACAATTATGCTGACTGCGCTTGGCCCGATTATCCTGGTGGCGTTGACCGTAGTACTTATATATTATAGATATCGTAAAAAAACTTGCTTTTTATGCTGCGGAATTACGTAATCTCACATCAGACGAAATTAAAGAATTCCACGACGGGGCCGGAAAACAGTCTACTACCACGGAAGCTTTAACGTTACCCTATGATTCCTTTTATGAAATGGAAGAGAACAAACTGCTATTCGATGGTAATTTTATTTCAATTATAAAATAGAGAACACGGAAAATACCGGATGTTTTATATCTTCAAATATTCAAAGGTACCATTTTGGGGTCGGGACAATTTGGGCTTGTTCTCAAAGCTACAATCGGGCAAATTACAGTAGCCGTAAAAACTGTGAAGATAACTGCAGATATAATTTAGTTCAAATCGTTGCTTACCGAGCTAAAGGTATTGCAGTTTATTGGAGAACATTGCAACATTGTTGGTATGATTGGGGCAATCACCAAAAATATTCAAAAAAGTATGATCGCTTCACTTAATTCTAAACCCACAAACTTTATAATCACGTAGATTCCGCATTTATATCACGTGTAACAGCTTGTTTATTACATTCATAAGTATATATTATCCTATATACGTACAGGAGAGGCGTATCTGATTCTGGAGTTCTGTGTAAACGGGAGCCTTGATAAATTGCTAAGGAAATGCAAAGCTGATTTTGTCAACGTTTTTGAGGAAGCTTTTGAAAGAAATAAGTAGGCCATCAACATCTGCATTACAGTATACACCATTTTCAATGATATGCAAGTATTTTATACGTATGTTAAGGAATTTTAGACCTCCAGTATATCAAAACAATACGGAAGTTATATTAACCACTCACAATCTTTTTTCCTTTGCTGCTGAAATTGCGAGTGCTTTTGCACATCTTGCATTAAAAATGTAAGTGCTTTTGAAGCGTGGGTATTAACCATATTTATCTTTTCCAATTACATAATTTTGCTGAAGTAAATGGAGTTAGCATGTTTCTACAACTCAGGTTATACACGGAGACCTTGCCGCCAGGAATGTGCTTATCACACAAGATTTACATGCTAAAGTGTGTGATTTCGGGTTGAGTAAACAACTACTGGACTATTCCGTTAATAAGAAGCAAACAAGGGTAAGCTTTCCATTTTCATTTTGTAGTAAAAAGTTAAACGCGATGGTTAATTTTTATGTTGGCTTTTGTTTGAAGTGTCCGCTACCAGTACGATGGATGGCTGTCGAGTCACTGCAGGTAAATATTATTGTCAAATGTCTGCGACAAATAACTAACCAATAAGCAAATATTTAAACAGTGCTTTATCGTTTCCAGTATAGAGAATTTTCATTGGACAGTGATAAATGGTCATATGGGATTGTTCTCTGGGAAATATTCTCTCTTGCAGAACTACCGTATCCGGGACATGACTGGTGCTTTGAGTCGTATGAACTTTTAAAGAATGGATACCGAATGGGAAAGCCGGAATATGCCAACGACTCCCTGTGAGTCTATTTCAAATGCTGTCTTTTAATAACAGTTTTTAATTAATAAATTGTTAATATCCAAAAATTAGACTATTGAGTTGAAATTTATATTTGTTTGTAGACACAAGCTTATGCTTGAATGTTGGGATTTACAGCCGAAGAAACGGCCTAGTTTTCAGTATATCATAAATTATCTACAGCAGGAAGCAGAGGCGTTGGAGAAATTAATAACAAATACCTAAGTAATTCGGTTTTGTCGGACGCGCACATTAGTCATTAGTTCACTATCACTAACTATTCATCCATAATTAATATTTTAAATTCTAATTTTATTTTGAGAACTAAAGATTCACTGCTTCACTGCTTACATGTGACCGTGGCGGAGCGGTAAAGTATGTAAATGACAAAACTATATAATAAATATGTTATAAGTACGAATTTTTTGAATCATAAAAACTCCTAAAATAATTCAGAATTATGTAAGTTTAAAAATATTATACTAAAAGTACATGTAATACGTACGTATTACAATTTTCCTTTCAATAAATTCTGTCAACACTTTCAACTGTCATATTCACTGCTTTTTGACCTATAGACAATATGAATTGTCTAGGAAAGTCTTATTAAGTATTTGTATTGCTGATTGTTGGGCTCATTTTATATTTCGCATGCTTTGTTGTAGCGGAGGATGTCTAATTACTTAATTACGTTAATTGTTAATATAATGAGGTATATTGATATCTCCGTATCACTTCGATATTACAAGTAGAATACGATTTAAATTTCACTTTGTTGTACCCTTACGATCAAATATCTAACTACTTCGTTAACATCCAATATCTTTCTTGTGCTTGCGTTAAAATAAACATCCGCGGCTTTGATACATAAATTTGACGCTTATATTAATGGTACCTCAACTAGCTGCGGACAAGCCCATTTGCTCATATGGAAGATACATTTTATTTTTTGTATGTACGAAGCGAAGGTTTATAATAAAATATTGCTTCAAGTACCTTTCTTTTAAAACCAGTACTTTCAGTAAACCAATAACAACTAATGCATGTTGAATTTAAAGAGTACCTTCCTTTCAATCAACCTGCATAATTAATTTTTAGTCATACTGCTAACTTCACGTAATGTTATAGAAACTCTTAGCTGTCACAAATCGATCCTTAAGCTTGAATATCTTTATTTATTTTTAAATAGAATTTTTTAAATATAAAATTCTTGAAATTTCAGAATTGTGTGGAAAGTTAATACGTTAAATGCCAATACACATAATATTTACAACCAATTTTTGAAACTCACTGCTACTTATATATTAAAACAGATATTGTAGCACATTGCCTGTTTTAGCTACAATGCATATTCTGTCTATTTTTCGCATATATTGCTACGTGTTAAGTGCTATAGTTTTAAAAGCTACAATTTGTTTTTCCTTAATGCGACCTCCTTTCAATCAATTTGATACCAAATGGAATTTAGAACGTAATGATTATGATGCATATAAGGAAACTAATAGAATGTACAACAACTATCGACTTATATTTCAGTCGACATCCATCAATTTGCAACCTTTTTCAACATTAGTGTCGTCCGTTGACAAGACCTGTCACGTAGTGATAGACAACTATCCGGGAGCAGATCTAATGTTGCTAAACTATCCTGTTGTACTACGGCAACCGGTTTCTATAGTACTATTAGAAAATTTTGATTCCACTCAATACATATGGGTGCCAAATAAAATTTTTTGTCTATTTAATCACAGTCAGTCCCCACAGGATCTAAAGAATATTTCAAAGAACCAATTAAATATCTCTTGCAGTAGTAGCTATCAGTTCTCAGGCGTTAAAGTTAATTATCAAAACATCATGGCTAGAGTAAAGCGTATGGATGCCTGCTTGGAAACGGACCTCTTTAAATTTTCAGTAAAATCAAAACCGTGGGAATGTGAGCTCCAGGCATTTATATTTTTTCCAGAAGTATTGCCACAATTGAAGTCTAATCTGTTTCCTGTGAGGTATTTTTACAATAATGTTAGTGAAACGGGCCTTGAATTATTCGAAAATGCCCTACCATCTTCTGTAGAAAAAGTGTTCATGTATTTGCATTACGACAGGGCCAGTTCATTTAATGTCTCCTTATGGATTACAAAAGTTTCAAGACAAGATTTTGGCTCTCAAATGTATATTTCAAGGTTTGTCATTTTGTCAGTTGCAAAGGACGATGCGAAAAAATTGTCGCCAACTTCGTACACCATAACAGGAGGGTTTGAGCTCCTACCTCGTCTTGCAACGGAAGTTGGAATAAGTGTAAGGACAATTTTTATGCCAACCCCAATTAGTAATATCTCTCTCTGGGACTTTTCCAGCATTCCAGAGGATACGATGGTTTGGTCCTTTGAAGATAGACGGGTCAGTGGTAGCAATTTCGATGGGGGCAGTCGCCAATACAACATGTTCGACATTCTCCGGGAACCGCTTAAGGAATGTGAAAACTATTTGTGGCCGTATGATCCCACCTGGGGCATTGCAACAATACCTGTTGAGAATCCGTATGACAGGATGGCGCACGGACTGGCATCAGTTTGGATGTCAATCATGCAAAACTTCACGTTCAAAACCTACGGTAGTCAAAAATGCACAAATGGGAAGACAAGAAGTGATGGAGGGCGGAAGGATTTCAATACGCGTTATGTCAATGTTGTATACATGGATATAATGACGTACGCCAGCAATTACTCAATATTTGGCGCAATATCAATAAATGACAAAGTCAGTGAACTGAGGTTCGTCAGCTGTGGTCTAAATCGAAACATGGATCCCTTAGCTGTGCTGGAGTTCGTGAAAGTGTACTCAATCCCCGTATGGATATGCATCTGCTTCCAAGTGGTGCTGATCTCAACAATAATAACTGCAATGTCGATGGATACTACAATTCCCTGGAATACATTGCTGCATCACCTGACAATGAGTTTGAAACTGTTATTGGAACAGGGAAATCCTTTCCCTGACAGACTTCTGCGCTCAAAGCACCTCGGCATTTTGATTATAGTCAACATATTCATGGGAACAATTCTTAGTAATGCATACAAATACACCAACGTGTACAACATGATTGCTCCAAGAAAAATTGTTCCGTATGAAAAGCTGTCAGAGTTGCTGGCGGATAACTACTCTGTATTCACAAGAGCCACTTCGTTTCAGGTGGCTGTGGATAGGGAATTGTTACCCCTATGGGAAAAGTATTCCCATAAAATGCTGAAGTGGAACAATAATCACTATATAACACCTGGATATATAAATTCATTCACACACATGAGCTCGGAAGTGGCTGCTTGGAAAGGAGCGATGAAAAGGTCTAAAATAATGGATAGTAAAGGCATTTCCATGCTAGTGAACTACACACAATTGTCGGATATGCTAATTAATACTGCAGGAACTATCATGCTAGATTTCCTCCGTAACGATTCTTACAACTTTTCTACGTTGGACTACAGCGAGAAGGATGAGTTGTTTAAGGAAGTGATATTGGAAAAGCAGATGGAGTTTCTACGTCAAAATTTAAATAAATGTGACCGGAAGGCGGCCGTGCTGCCAAACTACAAAAGTATCGAGTTTGCGAGGGAGCTTCAACGTAATATGAGTTCAGAATACCAAAATGTATTTGTGGGTGAGGAAACGTACGCTCACATTACAAGTATTTTCCGACTTCGGGGTGAAATACATCGGAAAGTGCTGCAACGGATAAAAGCGGTAGGATGCTCGGGAATCTGGAATTGGTGGCAGACTTATACATTGCAGAGTAAAGCCTTTATTCCGTTGTCGCATATAACGGAGCTTCAGAAACCAAGTATAACTGGAAATGCCCAGATGATATTTTGGATGCTGCTGTTTGGAAATGTTTGTGCCACTTTGTTATTTTTACTGGAGAAAAGGAAGTCAATTTGTCAACTTTTAAAAAATATGGTCAAACTGATTTCCAAATTTGGCGTTCGTGTTGTTGAAGCTTTGCGTATGACAGCGTCATTCTTGAAACTTCGATACGAAAAGGTTAATAAAAGTGTAGCAAAAATAGCAGTGAAGCAATATTAAAATTAGTAAAGATTTGAAGGAATCTATTTAATAAAGTTTAACTATGATATTAAGATAGCATCATTATCGCATAGTACTTGATATATCAAGTTTAGTCATTTAATTCCATAAATGCATGCGATTCACCGCTCTTGTATTATCATAGGTGTATAATTTAAATAAACTTGTGTAAGAAATATAGTTCACTTATTATTTTCATTTGCTTAAACTACGCTTTGACCACCTTTGCACTTTTACTAATACATATATTAAGCAACTAACCAGTGAAAAATCATTAAAATAAATAAATCGCTTATTAAATACCGAGATGTAATACGATTTGTAATGGGAAGTCTTTTAAAATCCTTTGATTTGAATATAATTTAATACAATACATTTAGCTATCTAACAAGTACTAGTACTTGTAATTGAATGTAATTAAATAGTTATATTGAAATACTGCAATTGTTTAACTATAATAAAATGGTCGGTGAAACATGCGTTAATTGCCTAATTATTGCTTAACAGAAACTTTATAAACTACACAAAGATAAATAAAAAGAGCTTACTTAAGATCCTAATTAGCACAAAATAAAACTGCCCGTAGAGATGTCCGAAATTGAAACATGTTGATATAAATAGAAATTTATTATAGAATAATACTCAATTTTCACATTAGGAAGAATTGAACGACTAGATGCATTTAAATGTGACATAAAAACGACACTTCAGTCTTTTCTTGATTCTTAGTGGATGAGCATCTTACATTTATTTTACGTGATGGATACTAGTTTCATCTACACACACACGTGGTAGCAGAGGATAGTTGATAAAAACAAAAGGTAAAGTGCCAAACATGTCTGTGGTTTTGGAAATAAACTTAATTAAAACAGAAATTAATATGAGTGAAACAAGGTATTTAATTGACAAAGTGAATTGAGACAATAGTAGAAACGCCTCCATCGACAATATGAAGGATTTATTTGTTACTGATAAACACAACACAAGTAGAGAAAAATCTATTCACAGACAGTGAATTATTCTTAAATGTGTTGCTTGAAGTCCGTTATAAATATTCTTGCACAAGGTACGTCCCGAAAAATATCAGATCATCCATATCCAGAACGTGGTTTGTCTTTGACTGATCTAATTTAAAGTCTAACATAAAGGAGTGACGATAATTCGAGCCACAAATTTGCACTTACAATACTATGAGATAGGGGATGCCAGAGAACAACAAATTTGCATATTCTTAATGCTAACATATACAGAAGCTAGGACACAAATTTTCAGATTTCAACTTGGATCCATTGGCATTGTACGCCCAGTTTAATGAGACATTTCAAACGACGTTAGTTCCTACAGCAAAATCTTGACATGCACTACAGTCATAAATTGTATACAAAAATCTTAGTTTAAGAAAAGACGTAAAGTCGTCACATCAAAAATGTCTGTCACATATTGGTCTACTAAATTGAGGAAAATTAGAAAATATCGCCTGAATGTCCATGCGTAAGGGCGGGTTCAATCAAGCCAAACGGATCCCAAAGGCCGTTGAGGAGTCTCTAAAGTACATGTGTTATAATGGCCACGAAACAAACCGCTAATTAAAACCTATTACACAGGAAGAAAGTACACAAGTTGAGGACCGTTATACGTGCACACAAAATGTGTACAACATAACTGATAGGTCGGGAACGACTTCCGCATTTGGAAGATATATTCCTTCTCTAAAAATTATGTTCTAAAAGTAATAATATTTTGGACCATCCCACACCTACAGCATGTTTTTAAAAGCATCCAATTGCAGTTTTTACCTTTCATATATTATCTTTACTCCTGCAGTACAGTTTTGTTATGCAATAGCATGTTGGTACAGTAATGGACCGCACAATTTTCCAACTTTACATGCAAATATGTCATCAAATCGCCACACAAACTTTAAATTGCTCCCAGTTATGCACCATCGTCATATTTTCATGAGGTAGAGGTACCATGTAATGCAGAATCGAATGGAGAATGTTTTTAGAAACAGACATATGATCGGTTGTACCACCGCTATCTTTAACAGTTGGATAAGTTCGGAAAAATGATGGGAAATATGGATCAAGATAGTGTTGTGTTCATCCCCTCGCCACCCAATTGCAGTGACATACCAAAAATGGAATAAATGCAATTCCTGGACTACTTTGCACGTAGAATTCAATAGTATAGACGATTATTATCTAAAATTAAATTTTGTCAACAAAACGCAACGTTTAATTTTGTGGCCCGAATTATCGTCACTGCTTTAAAATGTTGCTCAGTCAACAAGTTATTAAAAACTGGCATTTTGTCACAAATTTTTAATAACCTAATCATAATTCAAATTGTTGCGGCTAGCACTGTGCGGCGTTTTTTAGTGTTGGCAATATGCTGAGTTGGAGTTGATCCTTCGCGCTATTTTGCATGATTTTGGGCTGTTTTTGGCAATTTTGTGCAGTTGCCCATATGTCTTGCGTACGTAGCGAGAAACCGTGGTTTATGAGAACCAGCAGGTTGCAATGAGATGCGTGACTACGACAGGAGTTTGGGGAAGATAAAAAAGATAATGTTGCTAACTTTATTTTATAAAGAGGAAATACTGATTTTACTCTTTACCAACAAACTACCAGGGTTTCTGAAGAACAGACTGAACATAAGTGTTGAATACAACTCATGTAGCTGCTTAAATAGGCTAAGAAGATTATACATACATTTATTTTATAGACAAGCTTTATGGACTACCTTATGGGCACCTTTAGGTATATTGTGAAGTATATTGTGTATATTGTGCAGCCTTAGGACTATGAGTCAAGAAATAATACAACAATTGAGTTAACGTTTCTTGTAATTTTCTTAACCATTGTTGGTTGTAGACCGTATAGAAAAACACTCTCCAGGTCATTTACATCCCAGGAAAGGTTAAGACGTTAGGCAAAATGCGAACTGCATCAGCTGCGACCTTGAACAAAAATTGTCACGTCACGTTGAATCCAACGTTAAGGGCAGGAAAGGCGAAGATGGATCACTCGATTCGTCTATAAATGAGGGAATCTAGTTGTTATTGCAAAAGCGGGTAATACAAAACACAATAGACAATATTCGTAGACAATGAGATTATGAGATGCACTTGAACGTCGGGTGAACTGACAATTTATCGTTCTTACTTTTTAGCAGATGAGGTTTATGTAGGAACCATACAAGACATATTCGCGATGCAAAACTCATTCAGCACAATAATGTGATCAACTTCCTTTGTTCCTACTTTTCACTTCCAACATTACTACAGCACATAAACTACTTCGTAATATCTTGTGCAAATATTGTATAACTGCTAAAGGTATTTACTGATTGGCGTTTGACTTAAACACTGAAAGAAACGGTAAATTATGTAATCGGAAGTCACTCAGAAATAGGAATTAAATTGAACAAATGATATATACTAAATAAGACTTTGGGCTTTATAACACTTCGAGAAGACGAAATAAATTGTTAGTGCGAACTAGACTGGCATTTTTGCAATTGAAAGTCAGAATTTGATGATGTTAACATTACCATAATGCACAAAAATATTGATAGAAACCAAACCTATGAAAAATCGTTTTTTAACATTGTTGTATCATTGATCATCATCTGCTTCCAAAAACGTATTTTATAGTATTTAACAGTTCGATTCTTCCGTACACTTTCGAGTTAAAATGTAATTATTTAACCATCTAACTACAAATTAACCCAATTTGCCAACTTCCGTGAAAATAAACAATTCATTGCATTTGCTTAACGTTACAGGTTTACCAAAGTTGTTGCCTGTCGATTAATATATTATTTGAACTAAAGTTTCCTGTTCATTTTCACTTGTATCCATGCCTGAACGTATATGTCGATGCCCGCAAATACGATGCTGTCTATGCTGCATAATTTTAAATATTTTTACTTACAAGGAAAGGTACCTGGGTGTCAAACTGGAAAAGCGGCGAATTTAGCATACACGTATAGTTTCCGACCTGGTGAGTTCAGTGGCACACAATTTGGCTCTGAGTGGGGCCTTTTGTGACCCCCATTGAGCCATGCTTGGAATATATCTTTCTTATACAGGCAAGATATCCATTCAAGTAAATGCAGTGACACTGTTAGCTGCCTACACCGCACTCTACACAGATGTAATTTATTCTGCGTTCCATTTCGACATAAAATTGACATAACCAAAATATGCCCTTCATTTCGATGAATTAAACTAACGGATATTCTTAAGAAAACGAACTAGTGTCATGATAGGGACACGTGAAATTTTGACGTCGCACCAGTGTTTTCACAATTAGACATCTAAAGCACTCTTATAAGATATCAAATTTTCGTGTCCCGTAACGGAGTCTGAGACAAACAAGTGATAGATGCAGATGAGTTAAGCTTGTATTACAAGCAACACAGCGCGTCTTTCAAAGTCAACGGCGGTGAACACTGATGGTACACAGAGCATTAAATAATCTATCGTCTTATTCTTGCAAGACACAATATTTTAAAAATTGGAGTGTGTGGAGCCAGAGAGTAAATGTCAACGCATCAGCATGTCAAATCTTACCAATTTTTCTATTGCCGTTTTAAAATGGTTTCAAATTTAGTTAAAATCCCATTTAATCCTATGTTAAAAAGGTCTCAGGAAACATGAAACCATTTAAAAACCATTCACTGAATTTCATTAGTTTTTTCGATTTTGAAAACAGAAACGGTTGTGGCATCACTCTACGCACTCTCATTTTGAAGAAATCGCACGGAATAAACATAACTGTTGACTTCAAATTTTATAAATTCTTGCATAATAACGTATGCCTTTACATTTGTTTGGCTACACGACCCCTCCGCTTGTCTGTCTGTCCGCACGGGGTCGTATTCGTTTTGACGCATTATACACAACATTAATATTAATATCATACTGACGTGTCAAGGCATTATGTTATTGGTGCCCACATGAACATAATTATATTTAAAATTAAGTTAATTAAAATGATTAGTTTTCAAGCTATTGAACAAAAAATTTAGACTAAATTGGTATAAATACTTCAAAATATTACATTCGTAGGTTTGGTGAATACAAAATAAATTTT